>VZRU01004553.1:103372-133154 GCA_013398155.1 Pedionomus torquatus | reverse complement strand
TCCTTTTGCACCCCCTCCCCGCCCCGGGAGGGGGGTGAAAAAGGAGGGCGGGGGGCCGGAGCCAGGGAGGCAGGTCTCCAATCGCCGCTTCGTCCCATCCCCGCAGCGAGCCTTCCTCACCCCGGCCGGGTCGAACCCCATCACCTTCCCCCGCCGTCCTCCCCCCGGGCCGGTTACCGCCGCCGTGGCCGCCGGGTCCTCCCTCCCGCCGGAGCCCGGCTCGCTGCTCGCTCCCTCCGTCGCCATCTTCCCGCTGTAACGGCTCTCGGCGGCGCGGAGCCCAGTGGCGGCGACCGCCGCCGCCGCTTAACCCCTCCGGCGCCGAGCAGGCGGAGCTGCCGGAGCCTGAGCCGCCCCCTTCCCCGCCGGCTGAGGCGAGCGACTCCCGCCGGCGGGCGCCTCGGATTTCCCCCCCCCCCGGCCGCCATGAGGCAGCCCGCAGCCAGGCGGGGGAGGGGGAGCGGGACCCCGCCGCGCAGTGGTGGTGGCTGGGGGGAGTGCCCGGGCCCCGGGCAGGCGGGCACCGCTCCGCTCCCTTCGGAGCAGCGGAATGAGGGGGGGCTGGGGGGGGTGTAGGGAAGGTTTTTTACGGTGGGCTTGGCTCACCTGATGAGTGAGATTCTTAAACCAGCTGAAGCCATGGAGGGAAGAGCATCTCTGCCTAGTTCCTTCTGGGGGTGCTGCCAGAAGGTGTGTCACCTCTCCTCCACCCTTCCCGACCCCCGTGGAGGGGCTGGGGGAGGACATCGCTACCGCCAGCCCTTGCTTACGGGCTTGTTTTGGAGGCAGGGTGGCTTCAGAGCCCGTGTGAGGTCGGACCTTCACCCAGGCCCAACATTTCAGTGCCTTTCAGTCCCAGCCCTGGAGCCCACCCTGGCCAGGGGCTGCCCTTTGCCGTTCCAGGCTGGTACCGAAGCCTGTTCCGACTCCTCCAGAGGAAGATGCAGGCTGCTGAGCCGAACCCCAGGCTAAATGTTCACCCCCAGGAGCCCCTCTCCATCTGTGCTGAACTGTCTGCTTCCCAGGGGATGTCCCGCAAGGTCTTGCCCTATTGCTTTCACGCTGCAATGGGAACCCACCTGGTGAGCTGAGCACCGAAACCAAATCCAAACATACACTCCTGCGGAACCAACTTACATCCATTATAGGCTGGGTTTGCAGCACTGTTTGTGCTGCAGCCACATACAGCCTCCACCAAGAGCAGGCTCCTTTGAGCCTTGCCGGTCTCCTCGTTTTGTAGGAGGTCTAGGTTCAAGCTGAGCTCCCCCAGCTCTGCGACCAGACAGAAACGAGCCAATGCCTTCCCTTGAACAAAGACAGCAAATGTTCTTCTAAGCATGCTGTATACCTAAGGATGTAAGTAAAAACACGCATGAACTTTCTCCCCTTTATGTTACCGGAAGGGAAACCAACAAGCAATTAGTAGAATAAACACCAACTGTAACGTAAATGTATATGGAACAGAGCGAACAGAAGGCAGTGTATGGGATCCATTACAGGACACATAAAATCCAGACAAGCAGATGCTTTTTGGGTTAAGGGTTTGTTTTTCTTTTCCCTTAAAGATCATGTAGGTCTCCTCCGACTCATGCTTTACACTTTTTTACGACTCTAGTGAGTCCTCACATCCTTGCCACCATCAAAGCTGATGACAAAAAGCCTAAACCACCTTATTATTCTCAGTTTCTAGAACTCTAATACCATTTAATTGGTTTTAGGATATATTGTTGCTTGCTTATTTTAATGATAGCAGAGTACCGTATATTACTCATATTATTTATGTACATTTTGAGCAGTATGTGGTGTTTTGCCATCAAGAAACTCAAGGAAAAGCCATTTGTTTCCTATGGACTTTGTCATACGTACTCCTCTCCAAAAGGGCTTTAAACACTGGACTTTTTAAACTGGAGAACATCTTTTCTCTTATTAATTCCTGTCTACCTTTATCATTGCCAGTATTTCCCTGTCATCTGCTGACCATCACAGTTACTTATGTGTCTTTCTGAGTTGATACAAAGCATGCAGGCAACATACTGTCTAAGTACTGTTTTGTTTTTTTTTTTAACTCCATCCACATCACAGCAATGATGTAGCAAAGGCTGCACCATTTATCTCTTGTTCTGCTGAGATCATAAACTCTGTTTTAGCTGATATTTTATCAATTACCAAGCATACATTCATCAAAATAACGATGAATATTAGATTAGTCATAGGTTTCCATCTAAGACTTGAGAACTGATCTCTCCTCATCTGAAGATAAATTTAGAATGATTTCTAGGAGAGATGGGGGTGCTCAGATCTCAGCCAGCAAAAAATTAATCGGATAGATGGACCAGCAACACTTCAGTTAATAGTCTGCCCCCAGACAACTAATAGCACATCATCCAAGTGCTGGAAGCAGCTTGATCCTCTGTTGCAGTCAAAAAGATGACATGATTTTGCAGAAGGAGTGATATATATTACTTCTTTATACCCTGAAATGAACTGTTACAACATCTTGGAAATATTACTGATTTTGGTAATTGTAGGAGTCTATGCTGCATGTTTGTGTATCTTCACTCTTTCCACTAATGACAGCAACAGGGCTTACTGTTGACATGAGAGCACTAAAATCCATATTAGACATTACTGGTTGCTACTGGGAGTCAATTATCATGCTGCATAGCTCTTGTTGCTGCAATGTCAGTGATGGTGTCAGGGCCCAAATGTCTTTGAGGCTTTGCTGCATGAAGAACACCTATGGACTTGGGATCACCTTCAAAGTAGGAAATATTTTTTTCCTTGATTATTAGTACTGCATCACTTAATCTCTGGTTACTCTGTTTATGCTGCTGACATCCTGACATCTTCCCTCAGAACTGGCTTCAAACCCTCAGTAATAAAGCATCTACATGCATAATAAATGAGTTCAGAGAGAGGGACAACATGACTTTATGATTGCTCTCATACTGCAGTGTCATTGCTATGACTGTATTATCCAGGGTAAAACACCTCTTTAATGCCTGGCTAAGCCAGAGCTCCTCTACGAGAAGAAATTGCCTGTGTTTTTATAAATAATTTTATCAAAGGCAAAGGACTTGCTTTTCTCAGAGGAAGGTGCTCACTGTTTTACTACTAGCACATAGCTGGCAAACTGAACACAGTTAATTCTTTTTCTGCTCCAGTTTTATTTGGCTTGAGTGACGTAGAGGAAAGGCCATGCCTCGGAGGAGCAGACCTTACAATCAAGCTTTAAATGTATTTTTTTCCTATGATTAGAGAGCTGGCATGCAGCGGTGGAATGTCCACACCTTACAGGATGCAGCTGCTGGACTGAATGGTGCTCATTCCCTCCATTAGCACACAGCTGATGTGATAGAAAATGCATGTCTTGGCTTTACATTGGCATGGAAGCAAACTGCTATGTGTCTAAATCATACAGCTAAATCAAGGCTTTACTGCCTTGCTACTAACCATTCGCATGGAACAAAAAAGTGTAAAATGGTACTTTATGCATCCTTTTCTAAGAAATAAGACTATGTCTGAACTTAAAGCAAGGAGGAGACACTGCATTCCAAAGATAATTTTTTATAGAATATCAGATATCTGAGAAAAAGTAATTAATCACTGTATCATCGTCATCGCAATCTTTTCAAAGGTCACCCCAGTGCTAACTTAGGGCCTTTCTGCCCTCACCCTCATCTAGGAGTCATCAAGCCAAGCCAAATGACATAATTCAAAAACTGCACTGATTACCTCTTCAGGGAACTTTGGTCTTGGAGACCTATAAGAAGTACAGAGCACTCTGATAATTGAACCATTAGCTTGGGTTTTGTGAAGCAGGGGCTGTTTTCTCTGGAAGATGACACACTACTGCCTGGGTGGAATTCAACAGAAAAAGAATCAATATTCTGGAAGGCATGTTGACTGTTTCTGAAGATGTTAAACTAGCATCAGAAAGTGAGGTGAAAAGGAGATAAAAATCAAAGCATTGAGAACAAAATGGAATCTCCAGTAGCATAAACAGAAGAGGTTCTTTAATTGACTATGCACGGGAGCATAGCTAATAAATAAAAAGTGCTGGAATTGTTGATTTATGAACATAAATCCAACATTGCTACATGCTACTGTAAGCTAGTGATGTGATTCATGTGACTGGAATGTTGAAAACTGGCTATGATCAGCTTAGGAACAAGTGGTTGAAAAGAATGGAAAACATTATCAGAATAGAGTGTTCTATATGTCAGTATTACTGACATCTCAGGTAAGGCTATTTGAATGTTTCTGAATTGTTTTTTAATGTTTAAAACATAAAATGAAGTATTAGATAGTGCCTATTGCAAACCTCACATCATACTGAAGAATGAAATGACAAGATCCCTAATTGTCTTTTATAGAGAAAGAGAAAACTGCTATCACTGAGGCTTCACCTTGGATGACATCATTCTGCCAATAATGTAACATCCTGGAAGTGTCTAAAAATTGTAGGTGACAATTCAAAAAGTTAACCTTGAGCAGGAGGATTCTAAATGAGACCTCATTTTAACACATGAAGTGGGAAAGCTAGCTCCAACTGGAATCTAAAATTTGAGCATTTGCTGTGTCTAATTTTCAGAAATCTGAGCCCAGAATGGAACCCAGAAACTAAAAATGTGTACAGCCTATGAATTTGAGGCACTTGTTTTAGAGAAATCTTGCAATCTGTGTTATGCAAAAAGAAAAGTTCACACACTGATCTCCCTGGAGTTGAAATCCATAAGCTACTACAGTATCGATATATTTCACATCTATGCTGTAATGTCTGAAAAAGTTGGATATTTGTTTGGTTTGGGTGTGTTTCCCTATGAGAAAGAAAAGCATAACTCATTTGCTGTCAAGGCAAAAAGGGAGCATGCAGTTTTTTAAATACTGGAAAGGTATAGGACAGTCAAAATTATCAGACTGAAAATGAATTAAAATATTCAGAAAAGCTAAAAGCCCTATCTTAGTTCTCTCTTTCACCCATCTTCTTATGGTATGAGTAAGGAATATGAAGTAGATCCACAAGAGATTGCTAGCTGAAGCAGTAAAGGTGCAGGATTTGAGAATTCTCAGAACCCGCTTCCCTGAGCAGGCATGATGACTAATGCACTTTTACAGGCATCAGCACTTCCAAGCAAAAAAAACGCTACATTTTTTTTCTGGACATAGGAGAAGTGCATGCTGCTGTGCTCATATTGGCTGCAGTAGCAGGAGGCAGGGGAATTCATGCTGCAACTGCCAGACGTGGAAGAGTTTGTTCCTTCACTGGCAGGAGTTATGCAGTGATCTGCCATGCTGGGAAGTACACTACCTCATTTTGGAATTTAACTCTTAGCCCACGAATCACCACACCATGAAATTAAGTTTTTCAGTGATTGTTAAATCACTTTATTGCAGAGTCTCTTCCTTTTTTTTTTCTTCATTTTAGGAAAAAGTCCATTGATTGCTCTCCCCACTGTTTTAGCATTTCTCTCTTTCTTATTATGCAAAAGGTTAATTTTGAAAATTTTATTATGCCACTGAGAGCCTATGAACAAGATTGGATTGCTGAATGCCGCCCTGTAGGGATGGAGCTGTACCACTGCCAAAGCGGACTGCTGTGTCTTAGAAGAAACTGGACTGGAACTGAAATGATAGTGCATACGGTGGAGGCTGGTCCCTCCGCTAAAGCTCAGCTCCTGCTCTGAGAGTTCACTGTGCAAGTGCAGCTCCATATTGTGGGCATTCAGCACATGAAACAACTTCAGCAGGACCTTTACTGTGTAATTGTAGAAATAAAATCTCAAGGGAGGTTCATCAATTCATTCTCAAGAAGGATCAGTCTCCGTAAGGTGGTAACTACCTTAGCACTTAGATTGAACTCCTATATGGGGACTTGGTAATGAAACATTGTTTGTATTGAAATACTCCACCAGGGAGAAATTCCCTTGTTAATGAAACAAAACCGCTTCAATGGGTTGTTAGCTCCAGCACTGACACTGTAGAACCACAGCCCAGGAGAATTAGCTCCTGTGCTGCTGACACAGAACAGAAATCGTTGTGCTGAGGAGTGAACTCCCTCCTGGAAAATAAGCATTCACTAGAATAAAGGAACAAACTTGCTTGCCTGTAGGAAAGTGATGCACTTACTCACCGATGCAATCCAACTTTTGCTATGTAACTATTTACCCTCTCAAAGTTGAAAAATGATTCTGTGGAAAGATCCGAGAGAGTGTGTGTGTTCCATAAACTGAACTAATGTGATCGTATTGCCAAGACTCGTAGTGACCAGAACTAAAGATAGGCAGCTCCTGTGTAAGTCTGTTGTTCAAATTTATGGGTAACACATGGGCTGATGAATGGCATAGTACTGAAAAAAAAAAAAAAAAAAAAAGAAAAAAAAAGAAATAAAACCCTCAGACTTTCATTGTGAAATCACAAGTAAAAATGGTGACATTATAATTCATGTGGCATTCAGTACATGTGCAAAATTCACTTATTTAAATGTAAATGAGGCAGACAGAGAAAAATCTATGAGCAGGAGAGAGATAACCCTGTCTGCTCTTTCCTGTCAAGCATTAGCATCTTTCAATGTACAACTGGACTGAAATCTTTAAGTCAGGGATTAGGGATTCTGTCTTTGCTGTTCTGTTTAAATTCTGGATATCCATAAGATTATCTTTCATTAGAATTTTGATCAGCATATCCCTCAAGACTGAGATGTCTTACACAATCACTTAGATTGCATGGGACTTTGGTCCCTAATGTGTCCGATACCTATCTCACTGGGAATTAAGTGGAAATAGAATTCCAAAATGAGTATGGACTAGTTGTGTTATAAAAACAAAGAATGTTTAGGCTCCCAAGTTTCATCAACTCTCACTGGATGCTGGGGACTCTCCTGCCTTTGTGCTTTGACACTTTCCTCTGAGATTTTAAGACTAGGCACGAATATAAAACCAAAGCTCTATAGAAGATCTGCTGCAGCCAGAAACCTGTATGAGTAGAACGACTTTACAAAATATCTCAAAAAACTGAATAATTTTGAGGCAGGACAAAGAGAGAAAAAAAGGGAAGTCAGTGGATGTGGAATGAGGAATATTTATGTACTATTTAACCTTTGTTCTTTCAAAACAACTACAAAATATGATTCATAGAAACACAGGACTGAATTACTGGCCAGTTAGTCTCACCTGTTCCAGTTCCTAACAAACATGTTGCACAGTCCTGTCAAAAAAATGATTACTAATATAAGAACTTATGCTGTATCTTTTCTATTCAAATAGTACTAAATATTTAGCTTGAAAATATATAAATACTGCATTATGTATGACAAAATTAAATATGTCCTGATATCGGTGACTTCTCCTCAAAGGCTATCAAATAACATAGTAGCTACTAATTAAGCACCACAATATCTTTCCAAGTCCGAAGAAATTTAAGCAGTTATTTCAATGGGAAAGCAAAGATGAAGGAAAGCTGAGTGGCTTCCTAAGGGCCACGGAACATTTCAGAAACTGTAATGGAGAAAGGAAACCCTAGAATTCTGGTTTCCAGCCTCTTGCTTTTATTAAAGTGACCATCTGAGTAAATATATACATTGAATGAAATGAGATTTAGGTGTCCCTGCGCCAAGATAAAGAGATTGCACTGGAAATGAACTGGTACTTTAAAAAATGGAACTATGAAAAAGGAATGCTTTCACAGCTGGGAAAGACTGCATTTCAGTGATGTTTGTTCTACTCTGCACTGTATATACCACTGAGGTACAACACTGCTTGTATAAAAACACTTCAGAGCCCAAGTCTTCTTTTAAATTTAATGTATGGTTTGTATAAAACACCAGTTGATTGTAAAAAACAATAATAAAAAATCACAGAGGGGAAACTATTCCAATTAGAAGTAGAAATGAACCCACAGAAATGCTTTGTTTGGAAACAAGGCTCTGTTATTGGAGGACAGCAAGAGGATAGTGCTTGTATTTCTGCTTGTAAAAGGTATTCCAAAGCATAAAAAAATCAGCATGTGCAGCGTTTAGCTTCTCTTTAGCCTTTGAAAAGGTTTTTCAGACATGCAGCCTCTTAAGAGAGATTTGTTATGCAGAGAAAACTCTAGAAACAACCAGAACAGAGCAGCAGCCTAGAACAAAGCTGCTTCTCACCCATGGTGGTATGAAAGGATCCCTCTCCTGCCTCTATTTGAGGCCCCTTAGGAAGCCTATGGGATGCTGGTTGCTAGGCAATGCCCAAAGCAATGGTGTTTACAGCATTAGGTATTAATTATTGTCATGGGCCTTTTCTGTGAAAGATCCTGAAAATATGCAATTAGACATGTCACGGAATAAGTTATTTTGCTTTCTGAAGGACAAGCATTATTAATATGCAGAAAATTCAGAAGTTGACAAATTGTTCAAAGGTAACTGACTGTGCCAAGCCTAATATTTTCTTTTTGTCGTGCTGTTTTTTTTGGAATTGCAGCAAGGGGATTTGGGCAGCAATATGGTTACAGTGAGCTGTTTTAAAGGTCCTGAACTAGAATATAATATTCCTTCATTTGTTTCCCTGATTAAAGTGCCTAGCCCTAAATTCATCTTTACCAGCACTTTATTTTGAGTAATTCAAGTCAGTAGTCAGGAACGAAAAAGGAAGCCTTAGAATATGAATATGAAAACTACAAAATAAAATATTTAAAAGCAGCTGCATGTTGCAACATGGAAGTAGAAGCAAACAACAAATTAAATCTTGTGAACTAGGCAAGGTTTAGTCTGGTAGTGTTGTTCTTGAGATAAGTTTCTTCATATCATTTATGACAGTGGCTTGTATTTATGAGAAAGGAGAGTTGCTTTTCCTTCTCTAACATTGCCTACCTTGCTAATCAGCGTTAGCACACGCATGTATACATACAGCACATACACTAGCTTAACAGGACGTATACACGGTGCATTCCACTTCTAAGGGGATATTTATCCGTTGTATGAGACAGGTTGTACCCCCTGAAATGAATCAGGGCAGCTGAGAAGAAACTCCAGTTAGTAAAAAGAAAAATGGAATTCAAGCCAAAGCAAGTCATTACCAAAGGTGAAAACACGACCAGCAGCATATTGGTAACTCCTGGGAAGTGACAGTGACAAAATGTAACCAACACCAAAGCAAATAAATTACCGTCTCAGCACATGAACTAAGTAATAAGAAAACTAGAGAAAGAAATGATTAGACTTTTATCAATTACTGCAAGAGAAAAAGGGCTAATTATTTTCTGGTTGAAGGACGTTGAGGCTGTGGATGGGAGAGGCTCAAGGAGACCCTGATAAGAGGTTGTGCAGCTGAAAATCTTTTTACACACAAGAATTCCCATGTTTTGAATGCACTAATATTTGTGCACAGGGAATGTGAAATGCAGCAAAGGGAAATACACTTTGGTTTGTCCCGCCCATAGATGAGACACATGATAGAGGATAAAGCTCCCATTCTGTTTCCCAAGTCACACCTCTTTAGATGGTTATGTGGTAGAAAACTGTCATAAATATTGATGTCTGATACTTGCCTCAGGATGCTTCAGAAATTGGAACACTAGTCAGACTGGTACTGTGCTGCTTCAAACGCCCATCGAGCATGCTAGCGAGCAAAACTATCAGGGAGGCAACAACAATGATAAAATCAGAAAAAGTCTGAAACTTTCTTCTCGCATTAGGCAGTGAAGAGTCACTTGCCCTCAGGTGAAGGCAGAAGACACGAAAATTTCACAGCTGTCTGCATAGCAGTTCTCAGCACCAAAATATGGCTGCCCAGTTATTTGGGCTGCTGGCTGGTTTTCTTTTCATGGCTTCCAACTGGAAAGGTATGAGAATCAGTCATTTCATTCACTATTTTGATGGACACCAAAATGAGACAAAATTACTATTATTTGGCCATTCATAGTGACAAATATTCTTCCACAAAAGCAAGAACATTATTTTAAACCCTGTTTCTTTTTCAAGCATAGCATCTTACCAGTAGTGTGTATACTTTTTAATGAGGTGGTACGTTAGGGAAATCAGTTATTTTAAAAAACTGAGGAGATTTTTTCCACAAAGACATGCTACAGGAAGGGAAATGTAGAAATTAAATTGGTCTTATTGAAAAAGAAAACGAACATACTGCAATTTTAGAGTGAACGTGGATGCATATGTTGATAACATCATGTTGCTCAAACATTTGTCATAGGGGGTATTGTTCTACCAGCCAGCAGAGATTTGCCCTTGGTAGCGCTTCTGAAGCAGGTGGATTTGCTGTCACTGCCCAGTCTCGAGGACCCAGGATGTACATCACATTTGTGATGGCAACCACAAATTTCAGGCTGGCTCGGGATTTATGTCTGTACTAGACCCTGACCAGTACAGTTTGTTTATGTGACAGAACTCACACAACAACCTACAAATAAGCGTGATTCACATCCTGCCTTATTTGTAATACTGATTTTGGCTACCTGCTGCAATCTTATGAATCTTCATAAAAATCTCCTTCTCTTTTCCTGATATTTGTATTATCAATGTGTTTGGTTTTTCTTTCACTTGCCTGATTTGAAAATGTTATATAAAAATGAAAATGAACTGTGTATTGATATTCCCTATTTTTCATACATTTTGGAGGGTCACTATATTACTTTGAATTACTCTGCAGCGTTTCTACTCATTTGATACAGTGAACAATGGACCACAAGTTATTTATTTACTATTGTGAATCTTGTTTACTTCCTTTGTTTTTCTCTTTAGAAATAGCTTACATTTGTTTTATGAATCTTTGATCAGAAGTTTTCCTGAGTCAGTTGATGTAGTTAGTTACAGACTCTAAAACAGTCATCTCATTTCTGCTTCAGTGTCTGTCCGTGATATTATGATGCTAAATCCAGTTGACTCCAGCAAAGCTTTCTTTCAGGCCCAGATCCACAAGAGACCTGGGTCTCATTGCTCAGCAAGCTAGATGCCAGCTTGGAGGTGCTCGTATCCAACAGAAAAATCAACCTAGGTTGGGAATTTGCACTTATGAAACTGGTTATTTTGGGAGAGAGACAGCAGCACCTGGACTTTTTAAAGATTCTGAATCCTTGGTCTCACTTTGTGGATTTGGAGTTTAGAGAATCTGAACATGAGCTGTTCTAGGTGTACAGCAATTTCACCTTCTTTTGTATCCTTGAACTTTGTTAGAGTTAACGTAATAAAATTTCATATTTATTGGAGACCAGATTCTTGGCTGTTGTATGAAATGAGCCGCCAACAGAACAAAACTATTCCAATGCACATCAGCTGTGGACCTAATCCCCACCTGCAATTTGCGTAAGCCTGGTATTTTTCAGTGACTTTTTAAAGAAAAAAAAAACAAAAACGAATTTATTGTTCTCACAGTGCTGGAAAATATGACCTTAAACCACTTGCCCTTTCTAGTTTACTTTTTCTTAAAGCTTTGCTGAAGGTTATACTATTATTTTTTAAAAAGAACTGTTCTTGCACAGTTTAGCCAACAAGATTGTAACAGGAAAGAAATCACTTTGTTCCAAGAGCTGAGAGAAACGTAAATGCAAATGATAACTTGTCCCTGACCTGAAAATTCTGAAATAAACCTTTTGCCTCTCATCAGAGATGTTGCTTCAGCGAGAGGCTTTGTAAAGTCCTTAAGTCTGTTTCTAATGGATGCACCTTTAATAAAACAGCATTTCTGGCACAGCTAGAGATGGACTCAGGTTCAAAGTCAAATAACCTTCTCTGGGGTTTCAAGTTGATTTCTCAGGTTCCTATTAACTGAAGTGATATAAACATAACATTCAGTAGCTGTACCTCAATTTCTGTCCCTGCAAACTCATCCTCCTTATCCTTCCCTCTCCCCACTCCTTCCCCTTCCATGCACGTTACTGAAAGGTAGAGCACAGGGATCAATAAGAAATACATTTGTGTTCCTATCTGCCTATCCTCACACTAAATTTTCACATGTTTCTAGTTGTCTTCCATTGGAATGGAAACATATGCTACTTTCTTTAATTTCCTTTGCATATTGAGGTCAATATGATCTGGATCTGTGTCTTCCAACACTTCTATTGAAAGTATGATTTTAAATCAGAGAAAATCAAACAAACTTAAATTAACAGTCTGAACAACATCCCTGTTTTCACACTCAGTCATGGCTAAGCTGTGTCAGTACATTTTGTATTACTTGTGCTGGAAGAACAATAAATCATTGCTAGGGAAAGTTTTGTCTTTATCTACTAGCTGCTCCATTCAGTGACAAATTCTTCTTGAATTCTCTCCTTGTTGGAAAACAGAGGCCTCCTTCATCATACACACTCATAATCCAAGTGAACAAAAAATCATTATAGTGGCTTCTGAAGGCTAAAAAGACAGATTGGTGCAGACAATTGTGAAGTGTTTTCAGTACATAGAATTAGAAAAGCTCATTTATCTGATTTACAGCTGCCTTCTTAAATGGCAGATCAGAACATGAGCTCTGCCCTGTGCTATACACATGTAATGGTAGATAATAGCCAGAACCTCAGCTTAGCAGAAAAGGCAATAATGAATTTTCTGAGGACTTTCTTAGCCTTCTTTTTTGTTTTTGCTAGGCCCCTCGTGTAGCTTTTAGGACTCAATACTTTTGTCTGTATAAAACTAGCATGCTCTGACTTTTAAACTTCCGTATCTTTTAGATTTTTGTTTCCCAGTGCTGTACTGAAATTGTCATTTTTTTCTACCTATTTTCCTAATTAGTGTTTACTTATGCTCTGTTTTCCCAACACAATGGCACATTAATAGGCAGAAACATAGTACAGTTTATCAGACAGTTCTAAATATTCTGGAAATTTTAGAACCTTGTTGGTCTCATTGACTGCATATAAATATAATGACCTACATGATGCAGGAATGAAAGAAACGCAGTTGAAAATAATGCGCTCATTGACGTAAGTAAACCATGACTGATAGGAAATGAGCCTTCACTACTGGTGCCAAAATCGCTATAGAAACAGAATGATCTTGTGGCAAATTTCAAAATGCTAATCAACTGAAGAAGCACGAAATCTGTGAGTGCAACAGAGGAGAAGGAAAGCAGATACAATACCCCTGCTGATAAGGCAGTAAGGAATCCCACCACTTAAAATGCCATACCAGTGTTTGGGGTTCCTGTTGCTTCACATGGGTGGAACCAAAGGAGATACAACTTTTCATGCTGGAATTACAGTCACTCACCTTTCTATATTAGTTCCAGCCCTACTGCTGCAAAGCAGATACTGTAAACCCCATGTGATCATCTGGAGAAATTTGTGCGGTTCCTTTTTTTGTATCTGTGTTAAACCATAGGTTCCACTTTGAACGTGGAACTTCTCAGCCTCATGTGCTTCCCTGTTCCATGAGATCATGGGAAAAACCCTGTACTCTGTATGGAGATGCGAAGATGTGCTCTCTGAAATTCCGTGATGATCCATTCAAATGGGATTCCCTTGAGAGAAAGAAATGGTCACTACTTAAAACAGGTTTTTCAAATCTGAACAGAGCAATGGATTTTCTCCTGAGAGCTTTGATCTTTAATTTGGCTGATTATAAAACCACCTGACACAGAGATTTAGCAAATATACAAGGTAGATTTTCAACAGATCGCTTCAGAGAAAGTTTAATTAGGACAATGTAGGGGGAAGCAGATGGACTGACTAGAGGTGAAGCCATATATCAGAAACAGAAAAGGAGTCTGACCTAAGCTTAGAGAATGCTTACTCTGAGGAAGAAACTGGGGAACACAATCCTAGGATTTTATTGTTTTATTTTAAGTGCCAAGTAAAAAGGTTAATTGTAAACCAAGGTCTTAAAAAGTTTAAACTTTTATAAAGGGAAAGCAACTGGATATTCAGTGATAGGCACCAATAGCTTTAGAGCCCTAGGACATATGGACCAAAATGTCTTTATAAGAATTTTTAGCAAAATATATTTTTGCTAAATATTTTCAGAGAGACAAAAGAAAGACACTGTGCTGGACCGTACTTGCTCAGAGATGACCTAGATGTTTTCCACTTAAATTTCCATCATAAGTGCCTTGACTTCTTGAGTAATGGTACACTAGAAAATTAATTTTTAATGCTAGAAAACCATAATTCATTTCCATTGAAATGAAATCTTTCAATATCTTGAGAGACTCTAATCTTCACCATCTTCAAATAACAACTTTCAATAACTGGTAAAATTGCTTATTCAAATACAAAGCAAGACAGACTCTCCTTCAGCAAAGACCTTTTCTTGGTTAGATGCATGGGAGATAGCGAGACAGCATCATCAGTTGCTACACAAACGGGCTTGTTTGTTAGTACATAGACAGATATATGAGATAGACCCATAGTTCTGCTTTCATCTTATTCTTCCTTCCCCTCCTATGCCCATCTGGGTTCCAAATTTAATGAGAATTAGGCTTTTTCAAAAAAGTGAGTGCACTGATGTGCCTGTGTCCTGGTAACACTCATATGTGGGTGGAGATTTCTAGGTGGTCAGCAGAGGTTTGCAGAGGTTTGAGCAAACAGTTGGAGATTAAACTGTTCTGCTCTTCCTTCATTATGCAATAAAGGTGGATTTCAGCCAAGCTCCAGCTCAATGCGAAGTGAGTACTGGTAGAGAAAAAAGAATCCCTTTATATCATCTAATTTGATGTAACAACAATATTACAAAATTGCTAAAGTGCTGCACAGGTTATTGTCATTTTAGAGATAGAGTGTGATTATTTCATTACATCCTGAGTTCTCTTCCAAGGCAGAAGGGGTTATCTTTAGTATAGGTAGTATTTTCAATTAGCTTTCTTTTTATTCCTGTACAGAAAAGTTGTATCTCTATATTTGCCTGATGACCATTACTGAGGAATAGGAAATGTGCAAGGACCGAAGGACCACTCTTCTAACCAACTGCTTTGTCATTTTATCAGTCTATTTACTTTCCAAGTTAATTGTTGGTGAATAAGGAGTACTTGTTGAAAGGCAGATAGCACAAATGCTTCCCAGCACAAAGATATCATGTACGCACAGTACTGAGCTAAATATTTAAATGAGGAAGGACAATAATGACAAGTAGCAATATGACTTGACTTCAAATTACACAGCATGAAGTCCATCACTTGAACTGCATCAGGAAAGAGGCTGGCTGCCCACATCATCCTGTGATATTATTAAATCTAATAAGAATAATTGCAAGTCTAGGAATGCTTCCAAGCAAATTTGCTTAATGATCTTAAACTCTAAGGAAGAGATGTCCACCTATTGCTTAATTATTTAACCTATTAAAGGACATGTGTACAATGCAGCAGCTTAAGTGCCCATCAGTACAACTCAGCGGGAATATAAGTCTCTCTAATTGGTCTGTGCTGCTTTCCCTTTTAGCTGAAAGATCCAAGCAAGGGCTGTTACAACCTGCTAGGACACTGGACCTGTTCAGAGAGGCAATTGCCATCTCATCCTGTAATTTACCTACCCTGGCAGATTATCTTCACTGGAAAAATAAAATACTTCAGAAACAGTAAAGCACCTTAACTGCATGGGGCTAGGCTTGTCCCAGTCCTGTGGCTTCCTCTCTAATAGCTGACTAACACTGCAGCTCTAATGCAGCTCTAACACTGGGAGTTGCGTACATAAGTACTCATTTTTGACTTAGCTTTTCCCTAATCATAGGTGTAAACACGACGATGTTTTCAGATTTTTTCTGTATGCACATATTTGTATTTATGTAGGTATACACAGGCAGGCACACAAACTTACATGTAATATATGTATACAAAAAAACCCTGAAAATTTTAAAAGCTTGCTTTCAACGGCAGGACTGGGAAAAGAGTTTTTGCAGATTTTCCTGTATCACACATCATCGGAATGTGTTTGCATTTTGTACATTTATATTTATATGCATACAGTATATATTAATGATCAAGCATTCATAAACTGCTGTAAGCTTGGATCTGAATCCCTCTAAATTAATTAAATTAACTCCTCTGGATGTTCAGGTGGTGATGCAGATCCTGTGTGAATGTCGACATCACGGGGCTATTCCAGCACTAAAACATAGGTTTGGTTTTGTTTCCTCTGATTTTTTTGGAAACCTTCAACTTTGATCAGATAAGGTATGGGGGAAGGAGGATCATGCAAGATTGGGAAATCATTTCCTGTTTCATGTTCTCAGTTCAATCCATGGAAATTAACTGGCAATGTAGTTACACAAATTAAGATAGCAGAGAATCAAGCCATGAAATTGAAATGGAAAAGCAATGAACCAGGTAAAATTTAGTCACGCAGCATAAAAGGTGTACAATCTAGTTCCAGATTGACTTGTCTGGAAAGGGAAAATAAAAAGTGATTGTTTTATTTGTGGTTTCTGGGATCCCTTTGAATCAGAATGGTTGGAGATGCTCCTGAAATTGCTAGCAGTCTTTCTTGGTCCTGTCAGCTCAACAGCAGTAAGGTCCCTGCTGCAAACTCAATTGGATCTCCAAGCCATGGACTCCTGAAGTCCTGGTGAGGTAACCAAGTCAAAGCAGTTAATCCACAGCCAGTGGGACTGGCAAAGTCAAGTTTCATATGGGTCTTTGTATTACATCCTTTAAAATACCCTCACCATAATACTCTCAGCTCAACCTTATGTTCCTTTGCCTCTCTGCTGTGATACCTGCTGCCCTCCTAGCTTCCCCTGCAGTACACACAGCCTCTTTCCAAAGCTCCATACTCTCCTCACACCACAGTAGTCCTCCAGCCTGCTGGTGTTAACTTAGCCCTCCCCTCACCAGCACTTCCTATGAGTCCAGGCTATTTTTTTGGCTTTAGTTGTGTAGCCTGGCAAAACACAGATGCTAACTTGCCAGTCAGGACATGGCTGTTGATGAACCATCTAGATGCTGCTAAAAGAGATCACGTTGAATTGTTTCTGCCTTTGCTTCAGAAGAAACAGCAGTAGGGTCTCTCCTCTTTAATCAGTACCTGGATTACAAGGTAGACATTTGTTGTATTTGAGATTTCTAACCACCTGTGATGTGGGGCTGAAATTGGTCAAGGAGTACCAAAAGTAATGAAAAGGGAGAGGAAGGGGGTGGATCTGCCTGCCAGCCAGCTAAAATAAGAAACAAAGGATGTAATTTTGTAAGCTTCACATCCTTGGAAAGATGGACTGGAAAAAAAAAAAAAAAAGCAATGATGCCTCAAATCAGAAAAAATCAAGTATACTGTATGTTCAAAGTTGCTTAGGGATGATTCTTTGGCTTTGCTCCAGGAGCCACAGAAAACACAAATCTAGGGAGCCAATACCTTATTCATGAATGAAAGAGATGGCTGAGAGCAGAACCCCTCTATGTCTTTTATATTTATAGAAGGACAGTGAAGTGATGGCCTGCTGCCAAGAGAGCTATTCACCAGCATGTCATATTATTTGAAGTGTCTCATTAAAGCAACTGATTTTTTTTTCTGTAAGTTTGAAAAAAAGAAAGTCTAACCACCACAGGAGCCAAGAAGCCAAAGGCTAGGCTGTGTCTTCAGTGGTAGCTCTGGGCAAAGTGTGCTGGGTAACCTGCTCCGTCCAGGAGAACCCCTTGGATGCAGTTTGTCTCTGATGCAATGTGCCCTTCTTATTCCCCTTGAATACGGGACAGAAAAAATTAGCACAAATGTTTGTATCTAGTAGTTGCTCTGGTCTCTCCCATGTGGGAAGGGAATGAGGTAAAGAGATCTTATTCTTGCCCAATAGCTGGAGGCCAAGCTGAGAAACGCTTCTAGGGTTGGAAAGAAGTCTTTGTGGACAAGCGTTAAGAGAAGTTGGGTCAAAACAGTATAATATATGATAATTAAGATGTTCTACAATGTCTCGAGTTACATTTGTATTTTCCCCTGAAACTAAAGAACTGAATTTTGGCCTATAAGTGACCCCCAAAAATCACTTCACTATTTTTACTGCCTGATAACTATAAGTTCTTGTTCCTTTTGCTTTGCTTTCCCTTTGTGTATTTTGCTTCCTGCCATCTATTCATGATCTGTGCAGAATGCTGCCATGTGGATTTAAGCTGTGATTTTTCTCTTCCCTGTTCTTATATATTCTTCTAGAGCCGAGAGACTATATTAAATCATTTGCATTTAGAAACTAGAGCTTGCCTTTGCCTTTGAATGCATAGCATAAACCTGGCACTCCTGACAATAATTGCTTTCATTTTTGCTGTGACCAAAGAAAATTTTTGCACTTACTGTGAACCTCATGGGTGTTAAGGAAACTCTTTAGTGCTTCGTTTTTAAATGCCTTCTGTAACAAGTGGGAATAGTCAATCGGTCAGCAAAATATTATTCTAAGATTTATTGCAATATACAAAAAGAAGAACACATTTCAAAAATAAAAACAATCACTTGACTTGCAAAGAAACAGATGGGCATGAATTACACAGCTAGCTAGAATGAAAAATAGACCCAAAGTGAATTAAATGCTGGTGGGATGAAAATGAAGCATTTTTTTTTTCTGCTGAAGTGAGAAAACACTCCTACTTATAATGGAAAATTATTCATTCTGTACTGTAGTGTAAGACAAAATCTATCACACTGGAAAAAGATATTACTAGACTATAGAAGTACATGGTCTTACCAGTAGAATGAATTTTCTAACTCAAGGGAGAACTACAAATATAACTTAAAGTTCAGTAGTTCTGGACAAAAAGAAATAATGCTTTCAGTATTTGCATTTTTAAAACTTTTGCTGAACATGTAGAACAAAGAAAACAAATGCTTTTTAAATGTGCTAATGTTGCAATTTTTTTTTTTAATTGTAAACTTTCTATGAGATTTCATCACATTTTCATCTTCATAGATCTTGTTATCATTAATTACAGCTGTGTTTCCACAAGCATTGAACATTCTTATAGAATCTATCACTTCATCTTTGACTTTCAAAGGGAAAATGCTGTAATAAAACTAAAATTGCTAAATATCAGTTAATTCCCATAGTAATTATTTAAGTATTATTTATATCACTGTAGCCCAGAGAGATCTCAACTCAGACTGAGGGCCTTTGTGCTACATATTATCTAAGAGTCAGTTTAATATTCTTAACCACATTAATCTGGCTCAATTGAGAATGGCCACTTTACAAAGTATCAGCTGTGCTGCAAGGATCAGGCTTTTGGGAGCGCGTTTTTTAGAGAATGATCTAATTGTTCTATGTGCTTGAGGCAGCTGAGCTGCTCTGAGTTCACAGTGATCTGTGGGAAAACTTCTTTATTCTTTCTGGGCACCCGGTGTCGTGCTGACCGTGAAGATGTGGGAAAAGCACTGAGGGGGGCTAACCATAGGCCAGGGTGGCTTGCATGGCACGGCATGATCATGGAAGCCTCTGCCTAGTTAGTTAGTGGGATTTTTCTAACCATCGGCGAGCATCCTTGCTTTTTAGAAAGCTGTGGTGCTGATGTTTGGGCCATCACATGCAGATGTTACTTGACTGCTGTTAGTTTTATAGAAGAGCAAAAATTAGCAAGAGTCTTTGTCCAAAGGGATTATAGTCTAAATAAAGAAACAACAGACAGATGTAGCAGGGAAAAAGAAATATCTTCTTTATTTGCTGGATGGAAAACATGGAGATTAAGAATTAAAATCTCTCTCTGTGCAGGTGAGTGGGAATTTTGCCAGTGACAGCAACTGGCGTAGGCCTTTACCCGTATGGATGATACTGCAGTGGTGCAAGCAGCACATGGTACAGACAGGAATTGCATGCAGGTTTTTGGAATTTTGGACCAGAGACGGGACTGTAGGAGCATTGGTCTTCATTGCAGTTTGGTAGGCAGGTGACCTCTGTCCTGTACTGTACACCACCAATATAATTACATTTATACAGCAGTCCAGTCAACTACAGTCATTTCCATCCCAGTCTTGATGTCTGGAACTTGGAATACACCAGGAAGAGCCTTTGGGAACGTATGTATGCTTCAGGAGGACCAGTCTACCATTTTAATAATCCCTCCAGCAAGCTCATCAGGACGCCAGTTGCAATGCGTTTTTTTACCATCTGGTTCTAATCAATCTTTGCGTGGCACCATACCTACCATACACAGGTTCCCTGCTGTAAAATGACATGTTACCACACAGTGGCTACTTGTTATTTCAGTCACTGCGCCCTCACAATGTCATGCAGTGCCTGGGGGGGTCTCGTAAATGGATGTGCTACAGTGAAGAGTGTGATGTAAGAGGAATGAGAGTAATGGACTTCACTTCATTATAGCTGGCTGCAGTGGTTTTAGACATGTTCCCTACATTTTAATGACATTTGGGCATCACAAAAGACACTTCTTAGCAGAAGAATGACCACCACCCTGCAGCACGCAGTTAAGGAGGTGGAATAAAGATCAGCAGGCTGCAGTACTGACCGAGGAAGGGATGATGCTAGCAGAATGACAGAATTCACTTTATTCTGTGTGGACTTTTTGTTTTAACAAGGGACCATGTTGGTAATGTAAAACATTTAAGGAAAACAAGTCCTCTTGTAAAGATGCACATTGCACTCTGTTAGTTGACACATGCTACAAGCTAAGCATGACTAAGGTTAAAATTCCATCTTGGAGCCCCTTAATTAGGATTCTGATAAAATCATCACCCATGCTGAAATATGCACAAATTAATCTTGGTTGAATGTCAAATACTGTGGATTGAGAAATTAAAAGAGAAAAACTCAAAATTATAGATCACTGAACCTAGACATTAGACAAAAGAATAAATGTAATGCCTGCTTTGTGAGAAAGTGCATCTTCTGCAGAGAACAATTATTTTTGCTAGTGGAATTGTACATCTAATGAATCTCTGAACAGTACATCTCACAAATATTTGAGACTTTCAGCACAGTGATTTCAAACTTTCATCTCTACATAGGCTGTTTATGACCCCAGCATTTAAAATGTATACAAAATCTATAATCTGGATATTTCCACTGAAGTATTTTACCCCACAATATGAAAGATCCTCTTCAAGATCAAAGATTACTATACTTAGTCTACTGTAAGGGACTTGCTCTGGCCTCAGGTGTTTGGGTGTAAAATGTTTGCTGAAATAACTGGGTTTACAACAGTATGAAAAAGAGGTAAGTGAAATCGCGTGTAAAGCGATACTAGAGGTTTTGTTCATGCAAATGAATTTCAGATGCAGTAAATGCTGGTGGATTTTCCTCTCTCATTAAAATTCTTTTAGTAAGATAAATTAACTGAGCATTGATTATATTTCATACATTATTTCACGTTCCATATATTCATATATTATTTCATATTTCATATATTCATTTGATAGATTTCATGTATCATTTCAAATATATTATATTCCATAGGGCTTGCAAAGCTGTTTATGTATTCAGACACGGGCAGAACATTTTGGTACACTGGACATATTTACTTTATTTTCCCCAGTGCTCTTTTCTCTGAAGCTCTCTCCCTCCTGGTCTCTTTGCCCTCTGTGCTCCTCTCAGCTGCCAGATGCTTTTTCCAGAGTCTGCCCAGGACCTGCAGAACACCCCGAGGTGGTGGCCCTCACATCTGTCACCATCTGGTGCCTCTCTTGCCCCACCGTGGTCACAACTCTGATTGTGGCAGACATTTCATATGCTGTAGCTGACAATTCATGTGGATGTGACTGTTCTGGACAAAAAATATCCTGTCTCCAAATCATGTTTGTCTTAACCTTTTGGAATCTTTTGCTTTTTATAATAATAGTTTCACACTGAGGATCAGGTTTAATCCTGGGTAAATACATAGAAAAGATTTCACAAAATCAGTTCTTGCTTGTGCCCCTGCAAAGGAGATGATTTCACGGTAATTACGCCTGTGTCTGAGATTACTACCAGACCCTACGTGCCATTAAGACGCTGCTATGGGCTGCATTTTCTGTTTTATTCTCAGTAAAGTGGTCAGCTGCAAAGGGGGATATTACCCTTTGTCTTCTGGCTTACTTTTCCAATAAGAATCCTTGTTCAGAAGGAGAAGCCTTTTGTTTCAATTTTAAAATATCTTAGTTGTAGTTACAATTGCTATAATGATAATAATTTGCAAAGATTGCAGAAACCTTTAGTTTGTGCTCCAAATGTAGTGCTGTCCTCAGATGTAAATCAAGGACTTCTGGGATAAGTATTGAATGCCAGGAAGAACCGCGCTTGTTCTGGAGTACTTAGGTCATTTGCACCACATGGTTCCGATGCTGGTGTTGTGTTGGGTGGCATTTGATTCTGCAAAATAACCCCTTTAGTTTATACAGGGCTTCTTTCAGAAGAAAGTGCCTAGACGTATGTGGTTGTCTGAATACATTTCTTAAGATTATGAAGGTAGTTTGCAGATGTCAAACACTATGCAAATATTGTGACAAAAAATATGAATCCTCAAAATGATTTTGCACGTATAGGGGTAGGGGGTGACAGTTCACGGTGGGAGCAGTAAAATCCTTCCCATTCAGAAAGTAGAGCCATTGGGAACATCTGAACAGGGAATCTTTGCAGTCTGTCTGGTCTGTCATTGGAAATAACACCTTTCTGTAGAAAATGAAACTCCAAGGAAACTAAGTGCACAGCACTCACTTTTTAGGTTTCCTGAGCCTTTTTACATTACACAACCAAGTCACTTTGGTCTTTCAGGGCTTTTGATTTACTACAGCCTTTCCCTGGGCCATTCAGATGCATCTGAAGTACTGTAGAAAGGGCTGAACTCAGACAGAGATTGTCTCTGACTGAGGAGGAGGGAAAGTGGTGCTATGGAGGTACCTCTCAGAGTCTAGTCTATTAACAAGGACCTGAAATTCAAATTTCCAATTAACATTTCAGCAGAATCTGAATATGAAAGATAGCTGTGTATTAGCTGAGAAAATGGTATTTCCATCCTTATTGCTTTCCTGTGTTAAATCTCATGTAGCCAGGATAATTCAAATAAATCTGCTACCAGCACTTGAGCAATTCTTGTAGAAAATGCAATTAAATTAAATTTGCTGTTCATGCTATATATGCATGCACAAACATATTTCCCACATTTTGTGTTCAGTTCCTTGATACACTTTGCTTTTTCATTACATAATAAGGTCACAAGATGACCCAAACTTGTCAGTTTGTATGCGTAAATGTAAAGAAAAGGTACAAGCCTATTACATTTCCAGTTCATATAGAAAGATAAATTTCAAAGCATTAGCCAGGAGAAAAACCACTGGTAGCCACAAGGGTTGTGCAAATGCATGAAGGCAAAATTTCAGAGGTAAAAAGCTTTCCCTTCTCTCAGAAATTGCCTTGGGTAAAGATCTAGTTGCAATGTTCTGCAAGTGTACCCTTTCCAGGCACCTGACCAGGTAACTGCACTGGATTTGAGTCTGAAGGTTAAAGGCAAAACCCACTCACTTGCAAAACCTGGCAGATGACGTCTGCAGTCAAGGATAACCCCCAGTGCTCACCCTTCTCATTCTGGCTTCACATCCCCTGTGAATGTCGAGCTTTCGTGAGGCTGAGTTGTGGCAACTTCAGAGCAGGCTTCATCGCCTGTGGTTCATGTAGGGGGGGCATGAAAATGTGTGGGTGAAGCCCTTGATGATGTGAATGGTGCCATTCTTGGTGGGGCATCCTCAGAGAGCTGCCAAAGAGGCCAGAGCTCTTTGAAAGCTGAACCTCCTGTCTGCCATCAGCACCAGTGCAGAAGCGACTCTGGCCAGTGTTCACCAATAGCATTTTCAAGGGAAAGAAACTCCAGATTCCTGTCCGGATTTCTCTTATTCAGGGAGATAAACAAAAAACATCCCAGCAAATATAAGAAACAGAAACAATAGTAGTTCTTTAAATCAGACTACCATGATCATCAATCAGGAATTTTGTTCAAAAACTGCACTAATTAAGTACATACCTTATGATTCCTCATTCTTTTTTTCTGAAAACAGAACAAATGACCCCAAGTATATTCCCTGCTGACAATTATGAGTGCATAAGAAGGCTTCCACCATATCCTCTTCTGCCTTACAGGGCCGAGTGCAGAAATATGGAATTAATTAAAAACCATAAAGTACAGTAAGACGTCATCCTCTCCCATTTGTCCCCAGCAATCAGCAGGTGGTGTGTCACATACTCAGCGCTGCAGCTTGAAGGCAGACAAACCCAGAACCAGTCCCCAGCGCTGCGGGGTGCCACAGCAACCTTTCTCAGCTGTGCTTGTGCAAATCAAGAGCTACACAGGGAAGACCCCTCATTTACGGGTGTCTGAGCCCAGAGCAAGCATAGGAGTTACGGTCCTTTAAATGAGGTTCAGATCAATTTCTGTGAGGATAACATTTACAAGTGTTCATAAGGTTCGGAACCCCTTCCTTGCCGCCAGTGCCCAGGACAGCTCATGGTCTGTGTGCTATGGCAGGGCAGGAGCACCTGCATCGCCCCACATACACCCAGCCCATGGCAGCCGCATCCCTGCCTGCGCAGATGCATCCGTTGCCTTTTCTTGGCACTAGATTCGCAGTGAATGCTGTTCACATTCTACTCAGGTTCTCATAACTCGTCCATCACATTGCTTTCTGTGAGCCCATTACAGCACAGCTTATTTTACAGTCTGTGTCAGATGCTGGGTTTTTTGCACATGTTATGGAAATGTATTTTTTGGTTTGCTCAGTATGTGTGTGAATGATCCCATGTGCAATAAATGGTTCCTGTTGCATGCTCGACTTGTAACCACATTAAAGAGCCACATGTGTCTGCAGCAGTCAGGATGTGTGTTGTGGTTATTCTCTCTAGTGAGGCTTTTGTGGTTTGGGTTTCAGTGAATTTCTCAAGGTTTTGCGCTGAGGTTGGTTGTCGGGGTTTTTTTGTTAGCCATTTTGCATATGAAGGATTTTTCAGTTATTGAAACCTTTTATCTATACAGGCTTTCTGTGGACTAAAATTTCCTTGCTCAATGCAAGAAGATGGATTAGATTAGTTTTTTGAGACCTTTGCAGCATTTCATTTCTGTAGCTCTGTGTTTTTACTACTGCTGGGGTGTGGGAGCCATACGGGAGGTGTCGATCTGTGCCGAACGCTCGCCTGTGAATTATAGTCTGTATTTTGCCATCTGGATGCCTGATAATTAGTCCATCTTTTTATCAAATGAATGACACATGCCTTCCATTCTTCAGTAAATAGGCAAACTTATAAATTATGGAAAGAATTGTTTTTAACTTCATAAAATAGCCAGGGAGCAGTGTCTTTCTGCAGTCACACATGTGTCCTCAGACAAACCTCACTCACGTTTAGACCTAGATTAGCCCCTGCATCATACTTTGGTATTATGCACACAAAATATTGGACTAGAGATTACATGAAGTTTTGAATTTGCTACATACATATATAAGCTGAGAATTGGATGATATACAGTTATACTACATAGCTGCAATATGTAGCTATATTTTCTTACATTCAATAAATAAAAGAAACATTGAGTTTGACAGCATGTTCATTCTTCTATACCTCCATCACTGCCTCAAGTATACTTCCGTGAGATGCATTCCTGATGGGACTCCACAGGTGGACAGCCTCAGGAGCAGCAGGCTGAACAACAGGATAGCCTAAAGAGGACAGGGGGTGCATGAAGTACCCAACCTCAGCTCCTGTGGTACTCCTGCTGGAGAAATCTGTGGTTCGTTACGGCACATGAAATCAGGAAATCATGAATTCAATTAAAATCTACCCCCTAGTCCCTGGGAATGAGTCCCTGGGAAAAAACTACATTTTCTGAAACCTTTTCTTTCTCATTTATCAAGAAGCTCTTGAAAAAAAATGTCCAGAAGGAGATGGAAAGCATTTTCTCACTCTGTGGCTTGCCTCTTTATTTTGGGATGTTGGCTATCCAAGTTGGTACTAAAGAGCTATAATTCATGAATCACTAGCTATGTATTAAATGCACAGGGAAATTCTCTTTTATTGATATATATTTGGAGAAAGGTGTTTTTGACTTAGAAACTTGAAGATGTCTATTTTTTGAAAAGTGAAAAGTTTATTTTTTAAATTTTTTTCAAGAATGTAACACATTCAAAATTGAAGGTATGTGTTAGCTTGTGAATTATGGCAAATTACTTTTTCCTGTCTAGAAAGAATTTTCACCAGAAAATATATTCATTTATGCAACTTCCAACAAGTCAGCAGCTGCCAAACTGCCTGAAAAGACAACCTAAAGGACTACTGCTCAGTCATTGTGATTTTGGTAGTGTGATAATCAGTTGCTAGAAATTGGTTTGAGGCAACAATATCTGCCATCAAAAGAAAGTGAATTAAAAACTACCATAAAGTCGGCATTTCTCATACATCTCATGCACTGAATGAGACTTTAAGCTATAGCCAATTTAAGCTGTATTCACGTTGACAGTATTAAATATGTATAAAGAAAATTACCATTTTCCTGAATTATCTAGTCCTACCTAGTGGAAATGAACATGTATTAATTTTCTAGCAAATCTAACTGTATATCCGCTTTTCTTTGGCATACCTTTGCTTTTCTACTGTCATTCGCATCACAATCTTTTGAAATCTCAAATATTATTTATATAGGAAGACTCAGTTTAAAAAAAAAGCCCAAACCAATTAGCATGATCAAATGGATCAGGGCAACCCCTTCTCTTCTCTTTGTAACAGGTACATAGTAAAGTGGTAATAGTTCCTCTTTCTGTCATCGGCATCACTGACAACAAATGATGGCCAGAAAGGAAAATGACATTTCTGGAGAGATCTCCTTCCACACAGAGTGAAACAGGTTTGTGTACAGATAACACAACCCTTTGCCTTGAGTCTTTGGTTCATTTCAGGTTGATGCCTATTGCACTGATTAAATTGTGTCTACATTTCTTTGCTCTGGCCTATTGTATCCACTTTTATTTCCCATTAACTGTGCAGACAGTTTGGAGATGGGGCATGCATTTTGTTACAGATGTGTTCAGTGCATGCCAAGTAGGGGCCCTCACCTCCAGTTGAAATAGTAAGCACTACTGCAATACAAACAAAATTCTTTGAAACAGCTATTAACTCCAATAAAAATAATGGATATTTTCTCCCCAAGTCAGAAGAAATAAAACTAACTCATTCTTTTTTTTTTTCTACCCACTAATGCACACACAGATACACACATACACAAGTACATTAGTCTAGATGGGAGTAATACCTTCAACTTCCATAATTTCTATATTTGATTAACCTATGTAATCAGATAGGAAAGGATAACCTTTATGAATCGTAAAAGCAAAGTAAACATATCAGAAGAAAGTGCTCATGATGCTACAGAAATAAAATAAGACTCTCAAAAAGTCCCCAAATACACATAGATCACATTTTGCTATAATCCCAGTTACCACTATCACAACTTTATCTCTTTCTGATGATGTAAAGTGCCTCTCTTGCAGAGTGTAAACATGGTGCCTAGAACGCGACTTCCTGGAAAGCCTGTCAAGCACCTCATCCTACTCATACATCTTCTTGTGTCCTGGTCTTCTGAATAATGTCAAAGCAATCAATTTTAAATTGTGATAAGAAGACAGAAGGGCACAAGCCTTTTGTAGAGGGCTTTTTCAGAGCACTGTGCAGCAGCAGTGAGGCCTTTTTTCCCAGTTCCTTCACCTGCACCTCTGCTCTCCCACTCCATATCCCAGAAGATCAGCTTCCAGTAGGTTCTGGGCACAGGGTACTTGTTTTGCTGACTTCAGGTTTTGAAACGTCACTTTAGATCAGTATTTAGCTCTGCAGATGTGAGCTTCTCTTATTTCCTGAGAGAGATGTTATACTTGCAGAGAGCTGCTTTGAAAGCTATGCCTTCCACTACCCAACACAGTCTTGGACAGACATGAATCTTTGGGTCCAAGTCTCCAAGCAGTTTTGAAATGAAATTGGTTCACTGCTTGCTTGCAACATATATCATATCATATCATATCAATCCTGTGCTTCAGGGTATTCACTGGCTGTCTTTTGGCCAAGAAGGATGTATTTGTTTTCTTTTCTCTCTTGATGTACAAATTGGCTCCTACTTTTTTTTAGTGTGACTTTTGTTCTACTCCTCTAATGACCAGCCAACTAGACACAGGCCATGCGTCTAGACAGGATGGAAAAGCACAGTGCTGTACTGCTCCTGGTGCCACTTAAGCAAGCTTATAGTTAAAATGGTCACCAGACTTAGGATCAGGAAGAATTTTTCCCCAAATCCAAGTGGAATGGTTAGGATCTTGGTTTGGTTTTTTTTTTTTTTTTTTTTTTGCTTGTTTTGTTGAGTTCCTCAAGGAACACAGGCTTTGTTCTAGATGGCCTGTGAATAATAATAAGAAATAACTAAAAATCGTGCTATGCTGGTACCTACAACATTAGCAATATATTCTATTTATCCTGCTTCCTTTCTGTATGTCATTTTAGATAGATTCTTTTGCCCTGTAGATATTGTTTGTTCCAAATAAGAACTTGAGCAGTGTTATAGCAGGAAGTAGATCATTGTCAGCCTGCTGGGGCAGGGAAACAGATGTGTTGACCTAAGTTGCCATTTCAGACTGATGTTCCTGCAGAAGTTGAGTCCCTCTTGCAGCAGCAGCATCTCAAATCACTTTAGATCCATTTATTGAAAAAGTGTGCAGCAGAGCAGAATTCAGGCTTTCCATTCATAGATGCAAACTGGCAATCTCTTTTCTAAGGCATGATAATGTAACTCAAATAGCCAAGCTGATCGCCTTTCTATCAGCTTATTACTTAGAGCGACTGAGGGACACTTCTCTAAGCAAATGGTCATGAGCCGTATGTCAGGTGAGACATCCAAGCAGGTAAGAAATCAGGGTTTGAAGACATGTTCAGGTTTGTTGAGGCCTTACATTTAATCCAGTTGATTCTTTTAAGGTGTGCTTTCTGAGCTGCATAAAATGCATCTAGCAAATAGAATGGACTTTTATGATTTGCTAAGGAAAAAAAACACAGTATGTGAAATGTGGGACCCTTGTCCTGTTCAGAATAAGCTTATCTGCTCTGTAATCCTCTTTTGCATACGCTTACAGCTCTGTACTCTTGTTTTTTCAGTTTAAAGAAGATTTCCCCCTTGATAATTCAGTACAATGGAAATGGCAACATAGCTGCTCAAAAGATATTTGGTACTTGTGGATTTTTGATGTGAGAACGCCTCAGTTTTGAATACATGTAAGGTAACAGCTAGAATCAAGCTGAAAATAACATCTTTCTGTTATGCTTTTTCTTCATAAACATGCCTATTTTTCATTCACAATCTTATTCAGAATTTGTCAAATCTGGAAATATTTCAAGTAAATTCAGCTAAGCAAGGAAATAACTAATTTCAGATAAACAGAGATTTCTGCTAATATCCGTCCTGTGCAGTCTTTGGCTGGGATACCAGTCATTGCATCTGTTTTCTGCACCTAATTCCCATACAAACTTCTGGAAATTGGGTAAAGGTATTATCGTTTAAAAATACTTTTGACAGAGGATTAAATAATTAAGATTTGGGACTAGAAATTACACATTTTCTAGTATCTCATTGGAGTAACATATGATCTCAAACAAAAATCAACACATTAAGTAGACGGACATATTTAGTAAAAGCTAAAAGACCAGGGCGCTTTTGAACTTCATCAAGGTATGAATTTTGTACCACCCAGATTTTAACTGCTTATTGTCATCTTCTATGAATGTTGCAAAAATATGATATTTCTTTCAATTTTATAAAGAAATTTGTGGTTCGCTTTTTGTGAAAAAGAATGGGAACTTATGCCTGCTGCCAACTGCACTACCTTAGTTTTGCTTCAGCCATGGTATGGGATATAAAAGCAGTCTCAACGCTACAGTGCAGAATCATAGAATCATAGAATC
>VZRU01004553.1:38823-102878 GCA_013398155.1 Pedionomus torquatus | reverse complement strand
TCTGATCCAGGTCCCTCTGGATGACGTTCCTTCCCTCCGGGGTATCAACACCACCACACAGCTGATGTCACCTGCAAACTTGCTAATGGTGCATTCAATCCCCCTGTCTATATCATTGATAAAAATGTTTAACAAAATAGCATGTTAAAACAGGGACATCAACCTGCTAGTGTCCAACTTGACATCAACAGAAATGACAGTAACAGGAATGAGCCACATTGGAAACTGGTAAAATGAGCCACAATGGGCACATTTGGAAGAAGTTCTTTAGTGTGAGGGTGGTGAGGAACTGGAACAGGTTGCCCAGAGAAGTTGTGGATGCCCCATCCCTGGAAGTGTTCAAGGCCAGACTGGATGGGGCTTTGAGCAACCTGCTCAAGTGGGAGGTGTCCCTGCCCATGGCAGGAGGGTTGGAGCTCAATGATCTTTAAGGTCCCTCCCAACTCTAAACATTCTATGATTCTATGATATGCTTTTAGAAATATGCTTTAGACTAGAAACCTCAAAAGATTTCCCTTGGAGGCTGTCATCTATGACAATAACTTGCAGGCTGGCCTGGCAGAAAATAGGAACCTCTACCCACTTTCTCATGAGGTCAGCACGGTCTGGCTTCCCTCCTTTAGGTGACATTCCCATCCCCAGCAATGCTAGCAGCAGAAGTCTGCCTTTCACAACACTGTTTGCCACAACCTGTCATCCTTCAGTAAATCATCATTGCCTGCAGTGCATCTCCGGAACCCAAGGCATTTTGGGTTCCTGAGTTTTCTGAAATGGGTGGCAAGCCTGGCACTGCCTCTTATGCAGCCTGTAACAGAGTACATGGTGCATCACACTGTGCTAATATGGGACTATAAATGCTAATATGCTAATATGGGACTATAAATCTGTGCCAGGCTGATAGTAGATATTATCTGCAATAGTTTAGAATGCCTATTATCATAACTAGTTGCTGCTAGGAATGGCTGCTAGGAATACTATTTATGGAAATTTGTCATTAGCCCTAAAAGTGTTTATCAGAAGTGGCTGATAGGAATAATTGCGTGTTAGGTAAACAAGAAGTTACAGTGGTTTATAAACTGATTTCTAATGATTCACAGCTCTTGGATGTTTAGGGACAAAGCCAGAGATCAGACTAATCTGTTGGTAACAACCCAACTTACATGTTTTGCAATGTTCTCATTTGATTTTTTTTTTTTTTAAGTGCAGTAGGTGTATCCCTCTTTACTTCCCTGCTTCACCCTGCACCAGGTCACAGAACTCCAGAAGCAGCGCAGTAAGACCAAATGTCAAATATCACCATCTGTGCTCCACCGCAGACTGTGTACCAAAGCTTTCGGCACATTAATTCTCAGTATGACCTGCTCTGCTCCCCCGACAGGATCATTCAGAAACTGGAGACCCATGAGCCTGGGTAGTGCAGACATGAACTCAGACCCGATGCACCACCACTACCTTTGCTGAATCGTTTCATGGCTCCTCTTTCAAACTTGGCTGCATGAAGCTCTTCCCTCCTTGAAGACCACCATAGTGACCTTCAAACTGCAGGTGGCTAACCCTGGCCTTCCCTTGTAAGCACCATCCAGTACGTAGTTAATTTGTATTTAGTACCAGAGGGCATGCAGAGTTCACATATATAAAATACTTAGTTTCTTTACCTTAAAAAAATCACTTAATATACGGAATTGTGACAAGGATGAACAAGGGTCAATATAAAGTCCCACTTTTTATCATGGCTTTGCCATTGCTTAAACATAAAACACCTGAATTTGGTTCCTCAGGTTACATGTTTTATTCCTGTAAAATTCTGAAATCCAGCTAAAGGAAATTAAAAATGTCATCCTAAATTCTTTATTTCTTCCCACACTCTCTAAGCTGTCATTTCAAAACTGCCTAGGGCAAACCCCTTAGGAAAAGCAGGCTGGCAGATGACCAGGGTTTCTTTTTGCTCTGATTAAAGTCAGCTTTGAAAAAAGTGTTGCATTCTACTTCATTAAGAACAGGAGCTAGGCATTAGGGTGTGTATTCATCAGGAACATCTATTTGCCTTAATTACTGCCCAGCCACTTTAAAGGACATCTATTCTAATCCCTGTGACGTAACACTTGGGTTTTCCTGACAGTCTGTATTTATGATGGGTACATTATTCATCACATAAAGCAAGGAAAACAAAGAGTTTCTGATTTTCTTTCAAGCGACATAAATCCACAAAGGCTAGTGGAATTATTGCAGATCTATGCTCTGGTGAGTGCAGGATTTGGCCCAGCAGTTCTATAATTTCTGTAGTTTTCAGCATGGCGGGACAGCTGTACACAACATATAAATCCTGAACCATCAGGTTTCTCTGAGAATGCAGGAGCTTTTTTGCGAGTTCTTTCTGGCTCTAATTAAATGTGGTTAGTTATTTCTTTCCCCATTCCTGCCATTGACTACAATGATCCCTTTCTTACAATTTTTAATTACTGAGCTGTACAGCACTTGACTGGATGTTACTTCATTAAATTAAAGAGACTATATAAAAGGTTTTGCAAAGGAGTGCAACTCATGGGAAGAGAAGGAAGCAAAGCCACAGGATCTTCACTCAGCAGAATGAAAGAAAAATTTGTGGCAGCCAGGGAAAATGAGGGTTTTTGGAAGTAAAGGTGAAACATAAGCTGAGGTTGAAATTCTTGATTGTGAACCACCAGGGGAGTCATAAAGCGTAGTGATAATGTCTGCTGATAATAGGCACTCCCTTTTTGGAAAAACATAGCTGTATAGATCATATATCACTTAAATTACAAATGCTATTCCCTTTTTTGCAAGCATATAACCAAAACTGCACAACTGGCAGGATTAAGAGAAGGTAAAAAAAAGAAAGACAACAGATGCTATTTCACAGGCACTCCAAAACCACATGAGTTTCCAAAGGTTCTTTGGGAAAAAAAATGATTTTTTTTCCAAATAGTTTACTAGTCTTAGAAAGTTTTTTGTCAGCTTTAGGAAGTGCTAGAGTTTAAAGGGCACTCAGCAGTATTTCAGAAGTATGTGCCTTGTTTGCAGTGAGAACCGCATCAGAACTCCCGATATGTGTTGTTCTTTCATGGTTACAGTAATGCAGGGGAGGCTGAAGGGATCGACAAGTTCTGGAAAGTCAATACAGCGCTGTAGTGTGTTAGCCAATGTTCAGTCAACCAAACTCTTTGATTAGCTCAGCCTGCCGGTATTCTTTTTCCAGGATAAGTTATTTGATGGCTCTGAACAGCTTTGACCTTATTTTACCTTTAGGATAACCTTACCTTTCCATTGTTTATCTCCTAAAAAAGAAATGCTCTTTTCAGAAAGAAGAGTTGTTTTTTAGAATAAAAACCATACAGTATCTGGCACAAACTTTCTCAGCAGCACATAGAGCAATGTACAAGATGTTTTACAAGAGACCAATTTGGGTGACAAAACTGGTACACCAAACACATCATCTGTAATAATCACTGTATTAAGTAAAATCCTCTGTGTCAAAGGTAGTGATCACAGTGATATTTGTAATATATGAAATAAACTTAGCTTTTTTGGTTTAACACAGCATGAAGAAAGTATATGTTGATCTTGGTGAAAATTTCACCCTTGTGAAATGTTATAAACTTTAGGAGGATAATATAGAAATAGCAGCAGTGATTAGCCCATATTAGCCCTTTGGCACATGTTGTATAACAGTTTATAAAAGCAGTAGTTTTATATATTAGCTTTCATTGGATCCATAAAATAGTTATTTAGCCTCATTTTATGGAGAGAGAGAGAATGGCAAAAAACAGTTAATGGAGTCATAAGAACCCGCTTTAGGGAGCAGTGTATAGCAGAGCTCAGAGCTTTAGTTTTTCCCCTTATTTCTTTCGTCATTACAACACGATTCTAAACCTCACAAACACAAGTCTTTATTTTGAGAGCACATTTGAGTGAACTCCAGCAGTGCTAGCTATCCCAGCCAGTGCCAGATCTTCCTTTCAGGTCAGCGCTACCATTTCAGAGCCTGGCTGTTGAGACACCTGGAAGCCAGTAGCCTGAGCATGAGAATCCCTCACTCCCTCCCTGCTGTGTGTCCTTCCAACACCACACATCTGTCTGCAGAACCCACATATTCCAACTGTCTTTGGCTTTGTCCCCTCACTTTGCTTTGCAACAGAACTGTACTGGTAGCAAGTCACTGCTGATTTTGTGTATTTTGTTAACTGAATGTGCATTAGAGATATTGAAGAACTCCACTGTTCCAGAGTATTGAATTAGCCAGAGTATCTGAGTGTTTTTCACAGTGGTATGCATTGATAGGCTAGAAATACTAAACAGAGATTGTGCTGGATAGTATTAGGAAATATGCTGATTAGGTGGCAGTGTAACTTTGTCTTTGAAGTTAAACAGTCTTATCTTTTTAAAAACATCATGCTGTGGCCAACATACATATATCTGGTTCTCAGTTACTTGTGGGTTGTTGACACAGTTGCTAGTTGAATGCCTAGTGCCTTTTCTCAGTCACCCTATTTCTCTCCTCCAGAAGAAGGGCAATGCCACATCTTCCTCTTTTTGACAAAACTGAAGGGTAAATGCTGTCCGCACCAATCCAGTCTGCCCCTACAGTATGGTGCCGTCTAGGTGAACAAGAGTCTCTCAGGGAGCAACTGGGACTGTACAGAATCAGCATAACGAGGGAGGCCACAAGGAACCTCTATGCTCCTTCATGTGGAGGCACTTGGCCAGGGACCCATCTCTCGTCTCTGAAAAGCCATCAAACAGATTAGCTGTGACACATGGGACATTTCAGCCCTTAGTTTCATGGCGGTACATTTTGATCCATTTGTATTTGTCTAGATGTTAGGGGTTGAGCAATGTTACAGAGGAGTGTTTGAAAGCACTCCAAAAAGGTGCTGGCAAATGCTCTTTATTGCTTAGCTATTTCAAAAACATCCAGAGCTTCTTGTTTTTCATTTTGGAAACGTAATATTGCTTTATGTTTGCTATCTTAGCTCTTCCAAAAGACTTCCTTTCTTCCTCTTACTTTTGCTAGGATTTAAAATTTCATAGCTTTGTTTCTACATTGTATTTCTGCCACTGAATGTAAATTTTGTTCTGTCCCTCCCAAGATACTTCCAGATCAGACTTTATACAGAACAGTTTTTATCCTGTGATTTACTTTGCAGAGATGATTAGCCCAGAAAAGTTAGAAGTATTTTGAAAACAGAACAGAAATATTTTCCTTCCCTATGTCCTTTGCTTTGGGAAGCTGTGCTGAGCTGAGGGCAGCTGATCAGGGCATCATCTCTCCCCTCACACACTCACAGATGCTCAGCTCTGATCTGTTGCCAGAACGTCACAGACAAGTTGCACCCTAACCTGGTTCTGTCAGTATGACTTGGGTTAGGGGAAACATCACATGTAAGCACTTATTTATATATATCCATTTTTTTTAACCTAGATCATCCAGATAGACTGGATCAGAGAACAAGGCAGCAACTCCTTGCATAATCATATCATTGACTGTTTACTCCAAGCTTGCTACAGAAGGAATCACTCAAGCAACTGAGCTTGTTTAGCCAATGTGATGTGCTCTAGCCCTTGCAACAGGAAATCTGTTGGAGGCAAGAAGAAGATAAAAAAGCTCAGAAAGCTGAAGTGCTCGGCTCTGAACTGGACTAGGTTAGAAATGGTTTTGCTCCACAGAAAAGCAGCAAGAGCACATCTGATTTAACAATGCTAAAGCCCCTTTTTGCAGGTTTAGGATTGTTTTTTGGATTTTTTTTTTTTGGCAATTTCAGTGTGAATAAATAATCACATTGCCTTCACAGAAATGGATGTAAAGAAATCTGAAGGGTATGCCACACCCCTCTCAGTAATCCTGTATTGTAACAGAATTTAGTGACAGCTTTGAATATGGAACAATTACTCCTGTTTCTAAAGAGGTAGAGCCTGAAATACTGTTATCTGCATCAACACATTTATTCAAATGAAGATTTTGTGTCAGTGTTTTCTATATAAGAGTCTGAGGGGTTTTTGTGACTATGCCAATGTGTTTCCCACCTGGAGAAAGCGGTCTCAAACAACAAAAGAACAGACTAATAGAAAGCGCATTTTGAAGATCCTAGTATCCTGGAACTTACTGCTCTGCTAATTAAACGTTTAGTCTGTGCTCTGTGTTTTTGTGAAATCTCTCTTTATTTAATCTCTCTCTACATAAATCCTCATCATATTAAGTAACTGTAAATAGTGCAATTGGTTAGTCTCTAATTAGGGGAGGAAAACACTCGGTGATGCGTGAACTACAGGTTAATGTAGAGCAGTCTGTAAATCACTCTGCCCAGGGCTCAGCAGATTGTATTATACTCCTTAGGCAATGGCTTTAGAAAACAAGCAACATAATGAAATCAAACCAGTGTATCATTACATGCGTATTTGTAATTAATAAGAACAAAACAAACATTCACTCAGCAAATCAGTGAAGTGATGTGCTGTTCAAACACTACATGCCTGAGGTTTAAGAGAAGTTTTTTTATAACACCTAACATTTAGTACGTAAAATAAACATGCAAGAGAGCTGAAAACAGCAAAGAAACAAAAGGTTTCTGACTTTAATATCTCCCATTGTATTAAGGCAAGATAATGTAAGTTACATAATAATTCCTAGGGAATAGCTCCTTCATTATCTCACCAATTAATTGAATCTTATCAAGGAAGAAATAACTGAATGTTAAAAGAAACCAGCAAAGGCTACACATGGATGTCACATCTTAAATGAGTGAAATGCCTCATTTCACTTCTACTCTCTAAAAGGCTAAACCCAGAACGCTAAGGCGTGGACATGATTTTGGGTGTGGGAGGGAAGGGAAATGAATAAGCCCCTCTTTGCGTTACTGGGCTCCTGCTACCAGCAATGCCTGAGATGAATTCAGGTAGGAGTGGATTTTGTGCACCAATCTGGCATCAGTTGAGCCAGCTATATACAGCCAACTAGTGGGCTCTAATCTTTCAGGATTAAGATTTTGCTTTATTTTTGTTTTATTCTAGGCTATTTGATGGGTATCGTGCTCTCTATAGGTGTTTTTGCTAAGAAACCTCCACTTTATCAATCAAGGAATTATTCCAATGCCTCAGTTTCCTTTTTGGTAATAATTTTCTTCTAACATTTTGAGATTTACAGCCAGAGCTGGGTATTGTTACCAAGCACTCAATTTCTGTGCCTGGTTTACAGAGATGGGGCTTGTCCAGCCTGTAAACCAGTGAACAGGCATCCGGTGAACCGAAAGCAGCTGGGGCAAGTTACTTATGATCTTTGACAAAAATCCTTGTTGGTAATGATAATTCCATGGTTTTCCCCTGCAAAGCCCTGTCAGAGTGGGACAGTGACTTGTTTGCTGTAACTGTTGATGTTTTCATCATTCATTTACTGTGAGATTAATTTTATTTTATTTTATTTTTTTAGTCTTGATTTTAATGATGACTGGTGATGAGTTCCACTAGTGTTCGTGGTGTCACTGACCTAGTTTTGAACTCTTCTTCTTCCTGTTTATATCTCTGCTGAGGCAAGTTGAGCAGAACTGAACAGAGTATTCCAGGAAAGATTGATTTACACAATATTAGATTACTTTCACTTGTGTTTTCTACTCTGTTCCTTCAATACTCTAATTTTGTCTGCTTTTAGGATCTCACACTGGATAGCAGTGACTCCACTGATCTGCCCTCCATGGTACCAAGTGCTTTTTTCAGTGCCAACACAATTAATTTAATATTCAGCCACATTGTACGAATAGTTAAATACCTTTCCTTCAATGTATGCTGCATTTTACTTCTTAGCTTTTTTAAAATATTACTGCTCCAAATTGGTGTGGGTTTTGTTTTTTTTTTCCTAATGTACCCTAATTTTAAAACATTTTAATTATTTTTTTTTCCTGAAAAAGGAAATTTGCTAACAGTTCCATCTTATCCCTCTTACCTGATTTCGGATTCAGGATAATACTTTTCCTCTTGCTTCGCACCATAGAGTAATGACCATACGGCTTATTTAACAGGGATTTCATTATAGAATATGCGAATCCCCATGCTGGTTTTAAACAACAGGGGTTTTAGCTATTACTTGAGAGTCTGCACACAAGGAATTCTACTGTATTAGAAAGGTACATTTCTTTATATGCACCAGCTTTTCTTCTATAGCACATTCGTAATGCCAGTACTGAAACATATTACAGACGTTCAATATTTCACAGCTTGAAATATTTTATTCAGTTCACCTGGTACTGAAGCAAAGCTTATCCCCAGATAATCTATTATGCCTTCTTTCAAATGTTTCCTACACCCCATCCCTCCACATCACTGAACTACCACAGTAGCTGATTCTACTGTAAGTTCAACATTCATTTCAAATTCCTGGCACTGCTCCCAGTGGAGCTGTTAATTTGCAGCAGCTAAAAATATGGCCCAATAATGTTGTTTTGCTGCATACTCTCTCCTCTCCAAACAAAACAAAGCATTTCAATGCATAGAGAATACATTTGTCATATATACGATGCTATTTAATAACAGATTGGCAGAGAATAATATATCTAGAATGCTCTGATGAGTGCCTCTAATCTGTTTCATTAGAAGCTTAAAGTGTGCTAAAATACCTGTTTGATTTTATATAGAGCATGTTAATAACACTTCCCAAACTAAATTTAATAGTGTTCCATTACTCCTGGCTTTTTTTCTCCTGCTTCAGAGGCAATAGTAGAAAACAACAGGCATACCATCTCAGCATAGCCTAATTATCAGTTGAAAACTGGAAGGTTTCACCTGCTGAAAACTGCCTTGTCAGGTTGGTTCATCATTGTGGTAGGAGTAAAGCAGCATCCCAGTGCATTACAAAGAAAGGAATCCTGGGTGGTCAGGGAGCAAAAGACGACCTCAGTTGTAGGTGGCAAACCATGAATCAGTTATGTAATTCATACAAAACTTATGTCTGCGAAATTCTCACACCCCCTGTAGAACATATGATGTTCAGAGAAATCATGTACATTGCAGGAGGGAAGAAAAAGTTGCCCATTTCCCTGTGGCTACAGAGGTCAGCCCTCAGCACTGTGAAGACTCGCTGTGTTGAAGAGACGCTGCCTGTCTGTGGGGCCTGCCCACTCAGAGGATACTTAATATTTAAGCACCTTTGAATCCATAGACAAGTATAAAATTCACAAGGAGAAATAAAGAATATTGATGAGAACTAGGAAGATAATTAAGCCAAAGAACTTCACAATTAAAAGAAATATGTGCATTTTGTTTTTAAAAATAGACAACAAGAAGAAAGTTAAATCTAATTATTTTGGGGAGTGATCTATGGCCAGTGTGGTCCATTCCTATCCATTATTTAAACTTTTATACATTGTTCCCACTGATGGTCTTGCAATTGAGACAGATGCTTGAGTTTCCTCCTGCACAGGACAGTCTTCTTGAACTGGGACGGAGTTAATGTCATTTCAATATGAAAGGAGACCTTTCATGGACAAGATGAAACAGTATTTAGCTTAAACATATTGAATTTTGAGTGGGATGATGCTCTTAAATATCAGAAGGTGCATTATTAAGGAAAAATAGCACAAATATAAAAAGTATAGTCTATGTACATTGCTTAACTCAAAATCATCCTGAAGTTCACTTCTCTTAGGTTTTGGTGGCAAGCATGCAAAATTCCCAGAGCTGAATAAAAAGCAAAAGGCCTGAATGCCTTTATGTAACAGTTTTGCAGTTGGAAACAGCATCAGAGAACAAAATGAATCATTCAGCCTACATGGAGAGAGCAGCTGAGGTAAATTCAGGTTTTCAGGCTAAGAACTTTAGGCGTCTGTGTCATTAGAGGTAGAGGAGGAAAATGCCTCACAGGCTTCTGTGATGGTGGTAAATCTTTGGTATCAAAGAGGAAGAGACGCTAATTCCTCCATTTCTGGCTGTAAAATCACTACCTCAAGGGCAGCATCATGTCTAAATCCTTACCTTTGGTCAATGTGTAGAACAGAGTATCAGAAAGAGGGGTAGGTTTTAGCCTCTGTAGTGTATGTGAAGTAATCAGCCTAAGCCACTCTTCACTAAAATGGACTGGAGAGGCACTCCAGCAAGCGTTCAAATTAGGTTAGATCTTTGCTTAAATTTTCTTTCTAACCACTGATTTCTTTTGACTGTTTGGTAAATGAGTGCACTTCTTTACAGGCTTCACCTCATAAGAGATTTTGCCTGCTTACTGGTGAGACCTGCAACATGGGGAACTGACATCAGAGACAACATCATAATTCTAAATTGGAATGATCCTTGCAGGACAGACAAAATATGCACCTTGACTTAATGAGGATCTGAAATTCAACAATAAGTGTACTCCACATACAATAAATAGCAGCACTCCTGGGATCACTTGGATTCCTCCTTACCATCATGGGATAACTAGTGTTTAGAGGGGGACTCGCTCCACCCTTTGCTCACCCTCACAGGAGCTGGTACTGCTGGTGACCGTTCTCCTCTCTAATACTGTCCTTCCCCAATCACCGAGCAGTACTCTACCTTTTCCTGCAGACTTTTACAACACTCTTCCCAACAGTCATCTGTCCTTCATGAGCTCAAGTTTTCAGCTGTCCTTATAGTTTCATCCTCTTCCTCCACCCTTGTACACGATGGCTTATCAAAATGCCTTGCCTGATTCTTTCACTTCTTATGGTATCAGAGACAAGTTAAACCCATCTGCATTGTTTGACCACAGCTGCTTTTAAAAGGTCTCTATTTTATTGTACTATCATCTTCATTTCATCTTCACCAGCATTTTTTCCTTTTGTCATAAACTCACTTCATTAAGTCATCCTGGCACAGCTGACCTCCCCCAACAACATATCATAAAGCTCACAGATTTCGCCTTCACTCTTCTACAGTGTTCACAGTATATAAGGTCCTAACAGACTTTAAAAAAATCAATTGCAAATACATAAATACAGTGTGAAAATATTCTGTCATGTCTCTGATAGTATTTGGAGGTGATTTCAATGATACAAAGATAGTTGGGATATGGTGCCATTTCCTGGAATTTGCTCACTTATTTTCTTCCAGGTGCAATAGCTGTATTGCTGAAACTTGCGTTCAAGTAGGGAAGCAAACAATTAAGCCTTCTGTAGCATACATCATTAACTGAAAATATCTAAGCTACCTATTTAGGTAAGTTCAAACATTCAATCCATCTGTGACCACTGTGCAGATAAGTCAAGAGGAAGCCAAAATTTGTTTCAAAAAGTTCTACAAATGCTGACAGAAGCAAAGACTTCCAAAAGTGTCTCCCAAAAGAGCTGACAGGGAGGTAAAAGGCTGATCTCCATTTAGGATTACTTAATAAATTACTAATGAAATAGTTTCATCTCATACTTAGTCCTAAATCTGATACCCACTGTGCCTCCTGAAACCTCCTAGAAGGGTTTGTTCCAGTGTTATATGACTTTTTTATCAGCAAACCACAGAACATATGGTTCATATCTGTGGAACAAAGATGCCACCGAGATGGGCTAGGCAGTAAATAATGAGATTAGGCACAAGTTATTGATCACAGTCTGGCAAAATGTACTCAAGTACCGGCAAGTTCTGTGCAGTGTATTGGAGTACAAAGAACACCAGCTGTGCTCACAGGGTGAGAGACTCGTTGCAGTTGTCACTACAGAAACCCCAGTGCCTCTTCACTGACCTGTTTCAATGTTGTGGCCTTGGCATTAAATAAGGTGCTTGCATATGCAGTAAGAGTAATACCTGAATAAGCTGGGAAGGCGGCTTATTATAAGCTCTGAACTTACTATAAGGCTCTGAACACAGCATTGCTAGGACCATTACTGGACCCTGGATTCTGAGTTTTTCTGAGAAAGGATGTTGAAATTTCAGAAAGTACAAAGAGGTCCAAGAATAATTCAGGTTGTGAAAGACACAGTGTGGATACTGAGGAGTACTACTGGATTTTTTTAAAGATATGATCCATAAACAAAGCTTTTGTTCACATAGTGGTGGGTTTTTTAGGCTTGCAGGCAAAGGCATTGGAACATCCAATAGCTGGAACTGAAGATAAATGGGCAAAACTATAACTTTGAAACCAAAAATGAAATTTAATTTCTTAGCTGTGAAGGTAGTTAAACATTGGATCATCTTATCAGGAGGCTGTAAATTCATTACAACCTTCAGTCTTCAAGAAATTATTATGTACCTTCCCATAAAACATACTTTAATCCAGCTTCTAAGCAAAAATCTGCATACAGATAAAGTCACACCAACTGATTATTCTGGTCCCTACTGGCCATCAGCTCCATGAAAGAAATCTGTGAAGAGCAGAGCTGAGATTTAATTCATCATATTTTTAAACTAAAAGCTTTTTATTTATGTTGGGTTTTTGCTTCTCTCTTTTGTTCGTGAGAGTGATTACCAATTCCATAGAGAAGAGTTTACAGTAAATACAAATAAGAGCTCAACAATAATAGTTTAAAGCTAAAGTATCATTTTACCATAAATACTTACTGTGGAGCCTGTGGTGGTATTATGTCATTTGGAACAAGTAATGCCTGTAATCCACTTACTCCCTTCATTTTTTGTTCCTTTTAGTATTAATTCAAATTTTAATAGTATTGGAAAAACACAGCTGCTTCATGTTGGAAAGATAGTAATTTTCTCTATATTTACAGGAATAATTGATTCAGTGAGATATAATCTATAAATCTGGTTTTTAAAAATGAAATTATATAGTGAACCATGTTTGTCCAAGCTGTTTCCAGGGAAGATGTGTCATTAACCCTTTTTCTCATCCTGTGGATGGTTTTGTTCCAAATGTGATTAAAAGTCTACTGTCAAGATTTAGACAGGAGTATTAATCTTCATACAAATTGCTCAGTTCCATTGCGGAAATTTCCCACATTGTGTTCTGTGTGATCTGAAGCAGAACTTTTACTGATAGATGTTCATGTGTTGACTATCAAGAGACATTTGTGAACAAAATTAAAGCCTGAAACAAGAGAGGATATACAATATTTATATATAATAGGTTTGGGTTTGTTTTTTTTTTTTCCAAAAAAGTTATTAAGGACTTTGTTTTTCAGTACAAAACTATGTGTAGTTCAGTGCAAAATTATCTGATGACACATAGGAGTAATATCATCAGGATTTTGGATAGTTATCTACATGTAGGTGGCAAACCATGAATCAGTTATGTAATTCATACAAAACTTATGTCTGCGAAATTCTCACACCCCCTGTAGAACATATGATGTTCAGAGAAATCATGTACATTGCAGGAGGGAAGAAAAAGTGCAATATTTAAGGGGATTTTTAGAAATGCTACTGAAGCTACTTCTCACATCCTTCTCTTTTTAAATTGAGACAATTTATCTGTAACAGTACTGCATAAAATATCTGAAAACAACCTACCCTGTGCTTTCCAAGTGCAATTTTTTGAGACCTAGGCAGACAAGTGGCTACGCGTTCCATTGGTATGCTGCAGATTTCTTGTACTCTAAAGAATAAAGCTTCTGTTTCTGGGCCTGTAATGTTGTGAGATATTGCACTTTATTCATGGAAAATTGCTATAATTTTATGTACAGAAAATCTGCTACTGAGATTATTTTTGCTGGGTATCTTTTTTAGTTGTGTTTATGGGAGAAAACATTTGCTCTGGAAAGAATTGTCAGCTAATATAGGACACAAGCTAAATGTATGTGGCTGTATGTTTGATTCACATATTTACTAAAGCTGCAGTTTAAGCAGGTATGATTTACATTTACAGATATGCATCTTTAGAATGACACCTTGAAAAACTTGAAATTATTCCCATACATAGATCCACTTACATCTACTCTAAACAGAATGAACTTGAAGATGAATCTGTTTCATGACATCTACTGGGGTTTTACAACTTAGTTCCACTACACAGTAGAATTAAACTGAAACCTTTCAAAGAAATTCATTAAGGCACAATTGAGTGAAAACACTGACAATTCCAGCAAGAAGGTGCATGTCTAAATCTAAAAAGGATATGGGACAAAGCTTCAAGTCTAGATCTGCACACAGTGAGCAAATGTTCTTTAACACAAATAATCTTGAAGCAATGAAAAACCCTTGGCTGGGCACCTCCCACCTTCTAGAGCCAGTACTTTAGTGACCATACTGCTAAAATCTTACTGTCTCTCCTTTCCATTTGAAATTGTGTTGACATATCTTTGTGAAACATTTTTATTTGTTATGTTGTCATTTATTCAGAAATGCCCCTGCCAGTTCTAGTACAAATTTGTGTCATAGATGCTACCAAAAGCAATACAGAAATTCCTCTACACTGCATTGCACATCTCCCAGCCGCACTTAAATACATGCCTTGTTCCAAGACCTGCACTAACATCAGTGATACTTGCCCAGGAGCATGAAGATTTTTCAGTGCCCATCCTCCTTCAAGACAACAGTAATTTTTCACCTCACTGTTGCAAAATGCAGGGAACAAAATTAATTGATGATTGTCAGAGAAAAAAAGGAGGGATTCAGAGCAGGAAACTCAAACTCGTTTCAAGGATTATTTTTTTTTAAATTCATAGAAGCATAGAATCATAGAGTGGTTAGAGTTGGAAGGGACCTTAGAGATCGCTGAGTTCCAACCCCCCTGCCATGGGCAGGGACACCTCCCACTAGACCACGTTGCTCAGAGCTTCATCCAGCCTGGCCTTGAACACTTCCAGGTATGGGGCACCCACAACTTCTCTGGGCAACCTGTTCCAGTGCCTCACCACCCTCACAGTAAAGAATTTCTTCCTAATATCCAATCTAAATCTCCCGTCTTTCAATTTAAAACCATTACCTCTTGTTCTATCACTATACTTCCTGACAAAGAGTCCCTCTCCTGTAGGCTCCCTTCAGATACTGGAAGGAAATCACATCACAACAGTATTTTAAAAATATCTCATATATAAGATATTAAAATTAAAACTATTTGTATCGAGTTTCCCCATCACAATGGAATACTATATGAAAACAGTGATCCATATTAATTAGAACAGCTTCATTTTAAACAGAAACATACAAAGCACAATAGTTTTACAAAAAAGTCATACATAAATGAAAAACCTGTAAAATCTAAGCAACTTTTGACAGTCTAATTAAATAGGTGACTTTATTACTTTGCACAGGTCTTGGAGGAATGCTCCAGAATGTAGGTTCTTCTGGTGAAGGCACCTTCCTCCCTGCCACCCCTTGATTCCCACATGTCTCTCCATACTCTGGGCCATTGCAGCAGCAATGCTGGGAATTTGGGAAACTGGTACAAGCAAGAGCAGCCCTGGGGCTACTGTATTGAAACTGGAAAGTAGATCACCACACAGCTGGTGCAGGACAAAGCAGCACTACATGGCTTACAGCCACTACAGCAAACTGTTCCTGAAGTGTACTTTTGCCCTTCAGGTGCCAGAAGGGCATTTGGGCCATTAGCTCCTATTCCAAGATGTTCAAGCTTGTTAATAGGTCAACTTCCCAGTCTCAAACATCAGAATTCTTAAAAAATTGAAAACAACAGTTTCTACACAAACTATGTGCATGATCACCTTGCTCTCAGACATTAAAAATGTTACTTTACCTTTGCATATCCTTTAAAGCTATGAAAACTATCTGTTAATAATATTAAATGCTATCCAAAGAGCTAAACCACAGTAAATACAACTATTCCTAATATGGTAAGATCCTTCTGCTCTAAGCAGCCTTCTTTGCATCTTTATGGTACTGTGTTTGTCTAAGAGCAAGTGTATTAGATCTGGTTAAATGCCACAAGTAAGGCTTCAGTGGAAAAGACAGCATAATCTCTCAGTGCCTGAGGGATGAACAGCTTATGCAAGTGGAATATCATTTTGCCCTTCAGTAAATCATTACATTCTTCCAGTGTCCTACATATGTATAGATGCACAGTTATGTCTGGAGAGTGTTGTAAAATACCCTCTTTTAAACTTCAAACACCACAAAGGCTACAACATCACTCCTCCTTCGGGAGCCTGTTGTACCGTGTGTGCTAATGTGCAGGTCATGGACCACCTTTTTCTCCATTCCTTTCAACTCCCATCTAATGTGAATACGAATATACTGGCAGGGTTCAATATTTTATTATCCAGTATCTATAGAGAAACAATTCTGGTGGATTTTTCATGTGAGGTCCTCAGAAAAACTAGCATAGCTACTACTCTCTTGTACACTTGGTCTGTGTTTTCTGCCAGTCTGGTAGCTGGTAGGCATTGAACACCTGTGGATCTGCTGTGGATCATGTATGGACTATAAAGGACCATAGTCTGACGGAGTACTTTAGAAACAAATGACATCCCACTCATCTTATCTCACCTAGAAATGGAGATCATGTCTGAATTTATGATGTAATCTCCTTAATAAATCCCTGCAGAGAGACAGGCAGTTGCAGAGGCAGATTCAGATTACACTGAAACAGGTATCTGAGACAGATGAGAACTGATCCTGGAGGTACCTATGTGCCATCGCTGCACATAGAGCAAGCTGAAATGATTAGTCAGGACCAGGCATCTCTCTTCCAGATGGTCTAACGTGGGTGAGATGTATCCAACCCTCGCCTTCCAATTCAGATGTTGAAATTATTAAAAGAAAAACACCTCAGTGCAACAAACAGAGCGGTACCTCAAATGGCATCTTTAGCTCCTTCTCCTAACTCTGTAAGGTGCTGAGGAACTTGGATGATGGAATGATCATGAATGTTGAGCAGGGAGATGCAAAGGACTAACCTACAGGAAAACCTGGGCACAGGCTGTGTCTGAACAAGCTCTTCTCTGATCTCGGGGAAATAGGTGCCAAGGCAGGAATACATTAGAGGATAGGAGGCAGCAATCACTCAGCCTGGTAGGATAAATATTTGGTCTGGAGAGAGCTCTGTTCTAAGCATTCCTCAGCCTAAATAGTTTCCAATCCACCTCCTGGCTGTGGGTGGTGGATCTAATGATACAATTGTGGTGGGGTTATTTTCCAGCTCCATTTTTAAACTGGGATACTGTGCAGCTAGGAATGCGGGATCTGAAGGGGTAAAAAGAGCCTAAGAGGAGTACTGACTTAATCATGCCTAAATTTCAGTCCCGTTGGTTAAGACACAGTGTCATCCCTGCTCCCAGGAGCCCTCATGCATTTTCTAGTTAAGAATCATTGGATGAAAAACAGGCACAGAACTGGGAGCATGGATCAGAACAGTCAGACCTGGTGTCTAAGATCAGAAACAAAAAAGCCCTCTCAGGTCTTCTGTACACAGCTGGGAGGTATCAAAAAGAATAAATCTAAGACAATTATTGACCTGGTAAAATTCAAATAGAATTTATATACTTTTTTTTTTTCTTGTTATTCTTTTCCATTAAGGACTCACTTTTAGTCCAGTTGCTGGGCTGACAATAGCTCTAATAATGACAGGTTTGTGAAGCAGGGATATCAGGTGCTTCCTGACACCTGTGTTTCTGACAGACAAATCCCTTCAGTAATCTGGGAAGCACCCAGATTACTGGGTAGTAAATCCTTCCCAGCTACATTCGCCTGAGTCTTCTCCCACCTCACCTCTTTTCATCCCATCTTTCCTCCAAGCCTGGCCCTGGGAGCACACAGGTGCTGGAATGTCTGTGTCCACAGAGAGAAGCAATAGCACTGCTAACGTGAGAGCCCTGATGGTCCCCTCATCCTGTGCCATGGCCCCGTATGCATGGCAAAGCAGACATTTTCACAAAGAATCTTTAGGATAACGGGAGAACCGAGAAAGGATTTTGCTTGAAACAATGTCCTAGAACCTTTCAGAAAAGAAATAACACAACCAAGAAGCACACCATTATATGGGATAGCCATAGGTAGGTAAGTGGAAATGATCCAAAAGATACTAATATAATGAAAGAATGGAATGAAATGGAATGGTAACAAAGTCCTGAGAAAATCAACAACTGGAGCTTAGAGCCCAACTCTTCTGGTGCCTTTGAATGTCCCTCACAACTCCTGTTTAGCAGTGAGTGGAGGTGATGGTTCAAGGAGCAACCCTCAACTTTTCACTAGATTCACCAAGAAAGCACTGTGGAGCACCAGTGAGCGAAAGATGATGCTTTCAGTGACACACTGTGAAGCTTTTGGTCTAAGGTGTTTGTCTTATGCCCTTAACTTTAAGTTAGGGGACTTAAAGCAGACAAGGTCTTCAGGGCAAGATGATATCTGCTCAAGGGCCTTAAAGATGATATTGGTCTCTAAAAACTACTGCACCATAAATCATCTTTACCATTTTCTTCCCACTATGACCCTCACCTCCCCCTCCTCATAAGAGATTACCATTACTCTGTTATAAAGTAGCTGACCATTTCAAGCATTTGGCTTCCTCTGTTGATGAAGAACTTGCACCCAGGACAAGGACCCACTGTGAACTAGCTCACCCAAGGGAACATGACCCATTTGAATCCATCTTACTAAGCCTTATGGATCTGGCTGAAGAATCAGCTCAGATAGAATTATATTCTCAAGACCTAAATACTACTCTTTTTGCTTCTTGACAGCGGAACCAACAGAGACTTGCTCTGATTCTGTAGCCTTTCGAAAAGCTCATTTGTAGAGTCAGCTCAGATGACAACAATATTTCCTTCAGACCTCATATTACCTTATTTGAAATAAGAAGTGCACTTTGGTCTGAAGGTTAGAGAAGGTTTCCAGGCACAGAGAGGAAACCAAAATGGAACAGTGGGCTTTTAAGTCACATTGTGCTTGAGCAGGATTACAATGCTCTTAGGGCTGTGTCCCGAATCCCTTCTTCAAATACTTCAGCATAATCAGCTTTCTAGGTCTTTCAGATACATGCCAAATGGCAACAATGCCAGTGCTGTCCACATGAGTTGAACCACCTCCAAACAAGAAATAACAGTATTGTCATCACACCACTCCAATAACACTGTGTGGCAATAAGGAAATCAGGTGGTTTTTTTATCTTGCAATGGAAGAGTGTCTATCATCACTCACCTGTTAGAAGCAGGTTTACCAAAGTCACAAGGTGAAAAACCAAAAATGGGAAATAAGTTTCTCTTGTTGCCAAAGATCAACCCTCCTGTCATAGGAGATCCTGATGTTTCTGGATACAGTGGTATTACTGGAAGGTTACCATATGGCATTATTACTCTCTGGAATCTACTGGTTTTGCTCTGTGAGTTCATGAGGAATGGGCAGAGGCTTTATTCAGAAGACCACAGTACAGAGGTAGCCTAGAAAGCTGCTCTGTGATTGCTTCCTCAGACGCAGTAATTAATTATTGACATTTCCAGTCCTTCCAGCACAATGTTAAACACTTAAATGGACACCATGGTGGTGTAAGCTGAACCAGTAGACTTTTCTCTGGAGTATTCACAGGTGGCTAATAGGTAAAGAGACAATAAACAGGTTTCTCAGCAACAACTGGGGAAAAATCTGGTCTTAAATCTTCACTGCCAGCTCACTCAGTTGGATGCTGGTCTTGTTTTGGAGGCAACTGAAAAATCAGTGACTTCTGCACTCCTGCACTCCTCTGCCAGACTGTTCTCCACGGATAGCTTACACTTGCAGGCCATGGACAGCAATGCTTCACGCAGCTAATTACCAGTTCTAAGTTGGCAATCAGATACTGAAACCGAGTAAAGACCAGCAGCCTGAACCTTGTCTCAGCTGTCACTGGGACTTTAGCCATGAACGTTTCAGCTGCCAACAGTCATGAATGATTCCATATGTACAGTAAATTTAGGGTGTCAAAGGCTCTGTCACACTTTAAAACAAGTGCATTAGAGGCAAGAATGGACCACCTGGGCCACCACTGATAATACCATGGCTACTCTGATAATTACAATGGGCATTGACAATTTATTGTGAGACGGCAGCCCCCTTATATGTTGGGTATTGGAGAAGATTGGACTGCAGAGCTCCCTTTTTGCATTCTAGGCAAGCACAAGGAGAATATTTGGCTGTGACTATGAGGACAGGCTTTCTGTAGCTTGCCTGTTATGGATTAAAAGCTGACACATAAACATGTTTTTCAGGCATATTTTGACCAAGCCTGAATTAGAGTCCAATCTCATAAGCTGTAGAATTACACACACATAGACTTCAGAAAATAGGTTCAGAATGATTCTCTCTTGTCTTCTATTCAGATATCTGTAAACTGAGCAGTGTGGTTGTGCAGGCTATAGCTGGGTTTTTACTGAGGAAAGAAAAGTCTTTGAAAAAATACCAATTCACTAGAATTACCACTTACAACATTTTTTTTCTTGCCAGAAAAAGTTTGAGTGCTTTTTTTCCAAATTTAATGTAATTACACAAAATATCATCCAAAAGATTTTGATTTGTTTTGATACAGAATAAGAATTTTTTTTTTTTTTTTTATTTTGGGAGAGTTTTGCAGAATGAAAGAACAACTCTCAGCAAGCTCTAGTTCAGCAATTCAGGCCAACACCTTGTTCATCAGAGCACTGCCATGACAATAAAAAATACAAGAAAATAAAAAGATGTAAGTGACCCTCTCTGAAGAGCTCCTGACAATTTGAGCTGAATCTCAGTATAATATCTTTATCACAATACCATCTTTTCTCTCTGAAACTGTCACTGTCACTATAGTAACTGCCATATTAAAAAAAACCTCCCCTGCTAATCTTGAAATATGAGCATATACCTAAAATAGCTATGCTTACTGTACCAGTAATATCACCCAAGGATTTTGCAGTGCTTTCAGAGAGATCATAAGCATAAAAGTTACAATGAGGAAACATTTTGTATTTGATATAAGTCTGCTAGCTGTCGTACGTGAAGTTACATGGCTTCATCTCTTTAATGAATTCAGATGTTGATATGGAAGAAGTAATGGAAGAGAGAGAAAAGATGGAAATTGCTTTAGAAGGGAGACATGGCTAGATTGTAAAAGATAAGGTAGAAATTCTTTTCTGCTCTACAGCTGTTACAAGAGCAAATGGTAGTCATGATAACGCACAATCTCTTTTTATATTGCTGGAAGATAACATAACTGCATTGCCATTAGCAGACACAACTCACCGTGTCTTGCTTGCTATTGTTCTCCATGCTGAATCGCTCCTGGATCCTGAAAATCTCTGGGAAGTACTGTGAAAAATTGCATGTCACGTAGAGACAGCCAAGGGATAAGGCAGATCCCTACTGTACAATATATAAGGATCAGCATAAATTAGAGCTAGCACATGATCTGTCCTTCTGTGTGCAAAGAAGGATTTTCTCCCAAAGTAATTAGGCTTTATGTGCAAAAAGCTTTTTTTATATTACTTGTTTATAGATGCCTGATCAGATACTAATCTCTTTATCGTCATCCTTAACCTAAATTTTGTTGCTGTTGCCTAGGATTTTCAGTAGCAGATACAGATAGCAGTCGGCAGTTAATGTATCTTTACATATTTGTATGCATCTATTCATACTTGTTTCTTCCTTGAATTGTTTTCTTACAGGTTGTGATATAATAATTCAAGGCAGTTATCCTTGTTCAGAATGCAAACACTTAAAATGGTTAAAACTTTGATACATGAACTATCAAGCTCTGCTTTAAATGTCACTGAAGCTCCTCCTTTTGTTGACTTGTATGCCTATAAAAAGTATCTTGCAGGCAATGCTGGACACAAAATAACTTTGTTAAGCAATAAAAAATATATATGTAGACACAGAACCAACTTTCCACAGTGTTTTTCCAACTTATTCTAAACTACAAGCATACACTACAGAGGCAAAGCGGCAGGCTGAAATCCAGTCTACAAGGGTGAAATGGGAATTGCTTAGTATCTACCCAGTCACTGGCTTCTCAGCTGAGAAGGTCAAACAAAAGGAAACACCTGTGATGGCTTTATGGTCAAAATGAATGAATTGAAATGGAAATGTATTGAAATAATCCGGTTGATTGAATTCAGGAAATATTTGTTACATGGCAATGGCATTCAGAGTATAATTGTATGAAATATTAGCTAGAGCAAGCAACCCACTCTTTGGGTCACACCTGGATACGCAGAGCCACGCTGCAGACTTTCTGTGCAGTTCGGAGTCTTCTCAGCCTGTTGTACAGGTCTTTGTGTTGTCTTGGCCAGGGCTGTTTGGTGCTTTCTTCCTTCTGAGTTACAGAAAGCCTTGTTTCTTCTTCTAGCTTATGAAGTGAAGAGTAGGGAAGCATGAGCAGCCTGTCAGATCGTATGTGGAGTTGTGCACCTCTATCCTTGCTATGAAATGGTTGGTTTACTAGTCCAGGTGAATTCCCAGTCCAAGTTTTAGCCCATCTTCCAGCTGTGTCAGTTGGAAGGCCACTGGATGGTCAAGTAAGAGGGTTTTGTGTGTGGACAGAGAGAGCATGAGCAAGATCCCTATCCATATTATTATAGAATCATAGAATGGTTAGAGTTGGAAAGGACCTTAAAGATCATCAAGTTCCAACCCCCCTGCCATGGGCAGGGACATGTCCCACTAGACCGGGCCCCATCCAGCCTGGTCTTGAACATTTCCAAGAAAGGAGCATCCACAACTTCTCTGGAAAACCTGTTCCAGTGCTTCACCACCCTCACAGTAAAGGATTTCTTTCTAGTATCTAACCTAAATCTCCCCTTTCAGTTTAATAACATTACCCCTTGTCCTATTGCTTCACTCCCTGATAAAAAGTCCCTCCCCATCTTTCTGTAGGCCCCTTTTAGGTACTGGAGGTACCTACGTATTGCAATACCCTTAGTGATTTTATGCCCCTCCTATTTTCTGTACATGATCTATCCCATTGCCTGCACACATCTGTGGTCCAGGCTGTCTGCCTGCACAGAGGTCAGCTACAGAACTTCTATTCGCCTAAATGGTGATGAGAACAAAGATTTCAACAAGTGGCATAAGAAGAATAAACTCTGTGCCTCAACCACAGTGGCCTGCTGAAAGAGAAGAAATGCAAATATGAAGTAATCTTAGAAACAAAACAGAAATTCAATGCATTTGAAAAATTAATTCTTATTTTCAGATCTCTGCTCAGAGGATCACTAATGAAACAGAACTGAGAAAAAAGAAATAGCCTTATGCTTCTGTTACAGGCAATGAAATCTAGAAAACTTGAGAAACAGAAGGAAGATTTTGCAGGATTACAAGACCAAGAGGAGAAACGCTTCCAAATTTGGTGCATTTGCTCAGGAGCAGAAGTTTAAGAGGGCCTTGTGCATCTGTTTCAAAACTAAAACAAAGATGTGTCCTCTTCCCTAAAAGAGTTCTGAATTATATTCCATATTTTTTACTGAACAATTTATTGCACACCCTAACACCAGCACATACACTTAATTAAAAGTACTAAAATGTCAGAACTCTATCAAGAAGCTGGGAAATGTTGGCCTGTGTCCCAATTAGTTCTTTTATTAGCTACTCTTGTATAATAATTTTTAATGAGCTGGGGATGGATTTGATCAGGAACTGATTTAAAAGAACAGGTTATAAACAGTATATTGTTGCAGGGTAGGAGATCAGGTTATGCCCCAGTAGAATTAGCTGTGTTAGACTAAGACAGTCTTATAACCTCATTTGTGTTGGGAAGAATTCTTTTTTCTTGTGTGGAATTTTGAAATAGTTTTTTGTTATTTATTTGCTTTAGACTAAAAGAAGGATGTGTTTTTAACTTTGAGGTTTGCAAGGGAAGGAATAATGATGTGGAACAAAAAGACTGTGTAGGTTTACCTGAAAACTTTACAAATATGGATGTTGCACATAAGGCCTCTGAGAAATTGGGACTCAGTGGAAAATTTCCTCAGCTTTAAAAAGACATTAATTCTCTCAATATCTCTTGCAATCTCCTGCTAGGATGGCATGGTTTGGTCCATGGCTTGGTTCATGGCATGGCTCAGTTCTGTAAGATGCTGATAATGCAGACAGAATGATGAGCACCCTCTGCCCTGCAGTATTTGATGGGAGAAGAGGGCTTCGAAGGAGCCTCTGTTCTTGGCTTCGAAGGAGCATTCCTTTACTTCAGGAGTAGCAACCTCACTTCTGCTTACTTTATTTTCTACAAAAATATATCCTAAATTCCAGGAGTCAAATCGATATATATCAGCATAATAGCCCATGTTCAGCCTTGATTTTATACCAAGACCTTATCTTAAAAGAAGCACGAATATACTTAAAATTAGATACAAGTTTAATTGTTTTTATGTCTCAGGGGCCAAATCATCTTTAGTTTTACTAAAATTCTTTTCTTTAACTGTGAACTACGTTTCATAAATCCAGTCTGGGAACTGAAGTCTTATTAGGTTTCTCTCGCAGAAAGAAGGAAATTAATGATTTTTCAGTGTGGTTTCTAATTACCAATCACATTAATGATGCATGGGCCAGGACACAGCCCTCCCTATCCTGCAGATAGTCTGGTTCTCCAGTGCTTACAGGTATGAAAAGGGAACAAGTCTAGTGAGAAAAATGGCTCCATTTTTTTTTCCACATTAGCCATTTTACTGACCACTTCAAATAAGATTAAAACTAAGTAAACACTGTACTCATTCCGTCAAACTTCAGTGATCCACCATGCTTTGAAAAAAGCTTGAAACTCTTCTGGTTTATTTAAAAACTTTTGCTTTCCAGAATATTCCTTGGAGATTTGCCATTTCTTTGACAGCTTGGAGAGAGACCCATCAGGCAGCATTTCTGGTAACGTATATTGAGAGCAAATCCATATAAATCACGCCTTTTCTCTCTGTTTGAGATAGAGTTTAACTTATTATTTAATATCATTACACCAAAGGTCTGCTTTTCACTTTAATTAGATGATTTAATAATTTAACCTTGTGGTAAGGAAGAGGGTTTGTTTGTAGAAAATATATCCAATCCTTAAAAAAATCAGTAGGGCAAATGAAACACCTCCTTTGCTTCTTGAAATTAGAATAATTCTATTTTCGGAAGATCATGTCAGTAATAAAGTCTCATTTGAGGGCAGATACATTCAAATTTATTTTGTCTTCCTTTTGGTATAAGATTTATAAGGCTTTGGCAGAATTATACATCTGAGTCAGCCTCAGCATAAATGGGTATTGTTCTACCTACGTAAATGCAGCCTAGTAGTTCCCAATCTTATAAAACCCCAAAGGAATAATCAACTCATATTCTTATAATGCCACGTGCAGATTGCAAACTAATCCTTACCTCCTCCCTGGCTGAAATGGGATAAAAAAACCTGTTTTACTGAACTCAGTCTAATAGATTCACTTTACTGAGGGAAGCAAACACTTTCATTTCCATGGAAACGGAGCTTGCAGAGGCATCTTACATCGCAGTGTTTTGGGTTAAGCGAAGCTGAGTTTGGGTCCCACTTTCCACACAACCTAAACTGATTATGTAGAGCAAATCCACAGTGCCAATCTCCACCTTAGGACAGTCATCCTCCTTTGGGGACTCGGTAGCCCCTGCGAGAAGCGCTCCCACCCCCTCACGCCCCTGCGCTTTCTGCAGGCTCTGCCCCACCCCTGCTTGCTGCAGAGCACCAGCTGCCAGCTTCTGCTGGCCTTTTTGTCAATGAATTTATTTTTAGCGGGTTTGAGATTAAGGGATGCTGAACCGCACGCTGCCCTTTGTGTAGGGCCTCTGCACTGGTTGGGGTAAGGCGCAGAGGGAGGACTCAAAGGCAGGATAGTGTTGCGACCATTTTAGCGACAATTTCGCATTTCAGGCTGGACCACATAGCAGCTTAGCTACATATGTGGCATTTCAGCACAATCAGTTTTGTGAGCAAAAAATACCTGCCCTTGGTGTTCAATGCAGTTTATATTTTGCAAGTGCTCTGATCTCATCTGAATTCCAAAGTTTCTCCAAGTGCAAAGAACCTGGATACATGAAGTCATCGCTTCGGGCAGCTGCTTAGGAATCTCCTATTTGTCATAGTGGTCACTTCTAAATAAGAGAAAAAAATCAAATTCCAGTACCTTAGCATATCCAGCTTAACCAACAAGCACCTTGTGAAAATCCTGTCATTTTTGAAGTAGAAAACAGATTATGATCTTTATCTTTGAAAAAAAAGCAGGGTAACTTCCTGATTTTCTTTCTGTCTGATTTAATTTAGTTTAATTACTTCAGGCTTTGCTGTTCATTTCTTGTCCTGTTTGAGTGCATTATTAGTGCCCTTTTAATTTATTATTATTAACTTGCATGATCTTAAAGCATGAGGACCAATATTCCTTTGTCTGAAGAGCTGTATAAATCACCAAAATAAAGCAAAACAAAAGAGCATAGGATAGAGCAGAAGACTAGAGACAGCAGACTAATCCAGACAGGCAGAGAAATCCTAAGAAACACCGCAACCATATTTGTCAGCATGACAGACAGGGGTCTTAGAGCATCATCAGCCTAAACATTCAAGTTCTTGTTAAGCAGGGCCGCAAAGAGGACTTTGACAGGCAATTTTGCAGGAAAAACCTGTGTGACAGATTAAAATTGACAAATTCTTGAAACAGTTTTGCATTTGCAAAGGAGCGGCACCAGGCCTACACACAATCTCTCTCTCAAATGAGATCTCTAAGTAAAGTGAGTGTGGGAAAAGGAGGAAGGCTGGACTGCAGATCACATCATTAGATGCTGCAGTAGGAGCTTTGCTTCTCGACGGTAACAAGCTATACAATGTACACATGCATGATTGCATACATGCACAAAGAAATGCATATACATACGCAGACAAATGTAGTCCAGGGAATACGCTGTTGCCTAGAATAATCTGGATGGTTCAGCTTTCCATCTTTCTTCAGTACTCAGTAGTATACGAAACCCAAATTCATTTGAAAATGCCATAAGCATTATTTTCCCAAACTGCATTACACTTCACTAAGGCAAATATTTGTAGGCTGAAAGTGAGGATGGTCTATTTTTCCCTGCAGTAATTTGCTGGAGGGGAGAGCTTCCCATTTCAGAGCTCTCAGGCACCTGACACTACAGAATACTAAGCACAGCTTCCCCATGTGCCGTTTCCACGGGGTATCTGAAGTGGCATGGTCTGACAGAAGAAATATGTTTACAAATGTCAAGGACAATTTATTCTGTCTTTACAAGCAAACCTAAGGAAAAATACGTCAAATATACCTCAGCATGAGAAACTGCACTGTAGTCAGTCCCTTGGCTTAATGTATCAGAAAAATATATGCATCTCACACTGATCCCTCCATGATCTCTTCATCTGTGGCAAGTCATTTATTCCAGTGGTGTATAAGCTGCATTCATTAATACAATATTCTCCCAGGTTCATCATAAATGAGAGTTACAGGTATGAACCTAGGGCCATGTTTGAATTTAAAGCTGGATCGTCAGTATACTGTTCTACCTTTCAAAAAATAACACTTGACATGGACATTTTTCAGATTGCTGGGCTGACACGAAGGCATATAGGCTATACAAGTTTCAATTTTCCTTAGGGTTATGTTTTAATCAACATGCATTTGTTATTTCTGATCCTTATCACATCCAACTGTGTAATGAATTTGTATTTATAATATTTCTTCCTTGTGTTGCAAGATGGTCCCAGCTCCTGAGGGGGTATTCTGCAGTAACAGGCAATACACTAAACCTGAGCTAAAATACCGAGGCTGCTTCAAATCATTGTACAAGGTTTTGACTTTCTTCCCAAAGAAAATCGTATCATATTCCGCTGACACTGATGACATACCTATGCCCCATGAAGCTGCCTGTAACAACTGACCATTTAGTTACAAGACTGGAGAAAAACATATGATAGCCCCAGTAACCAATCACTTTTATTAGGATTTTGCTGCGTATCCTCCTCTGTTTTGCCCAGGGGAAAGGTGATTTCATGTTACCTACAAGCGGTTTGGTGGTTGGTGCACCTACGAAGGCTTCCAAAGCAAGGGCTGGTGCACTCAAGCCCCAGCACATACCTGCACTGACAAATCTACCAGCGGGAGTTCAAGCTCTGCTGGTCCTACCTGGGTCTCATGCATGCTATGTCAAAGAAAGATTGCAGAGAGGAGCAAACCAAAGGTTGATTTTGGCAGGGGTATGGTGCACTGGTGGGACTGCTGCTAGGAGAAGTCCCAGCACCTCCACAGCGTCCAGCCCTCCTCCCAGCCCATGTCTGGTTGAAGGCTTCCTCCCCACCAGACATGAGAAGCTGAGAGAGGCACGAGGCCAGTGAAGGGCAGCCTGGTGGCTTGGTGCATGTGTCCATGCAGAGGGCTCACAGCACCTGCCCTGGGACACTGTATCCACTATACTGTGACAAGAGTTGTCTATGCATGCACAAATGTCCTCCTCCCTAACCCTTTCTTTCTCCTCACAACCGTGTGCATCCATGCCATTCCACAGCTATCCCTCTTCTTTTCCTCCCCTGTCCTTTTCTATCCAGTACACCACTTTTTTATTTCCATTCACTTGTTACTCTGCTGTGCAACCCACATGAAAGTGTGTGCTTTAGGAAAACTAAATGACATTCAAGCATTACCTTGTTGATTTTCACTTTACATGCTTTCCCTACATCTATTTCACTTTTAAGGCTCTTCCAGACAGATCCTATGTAGTCTTTTGCATACAAATGGGCTCCCAAGTCAGTCCTAAGCTATAGCTGCACTAAACATAACTAATAAATAACGGCATTTGCAAAAGACTGTGAGCAGGTAAGGCTTGAGATTTTCTATGAAGATATTCCATGGGTGATTATCAGAATTAATGTAATTCTAGAAGTTGTCTTACCTCTGTGAAAGCCTTTGGCTGACTGCAGCTCCTGGTTTTCCAAGCTCCATCTTTGGAGATCTAACACAACTGCTTGTTCTGGCTTCAAACTACTCTAATGTTATAAATACTTCTACTCAAACAAATTACATCCATGATGATGATGATAAATGATGGTTTGCTAAGTTCTCAAGAGGCTTGAATGATTATTTTGTTGTTGTTTTATCCTATTTCCTACTTCATTATGTAAAAGATTATTTTTTAAATAGAACTAAACAGAACGCACTGATGTGTTTGAGAAGAGCTGGCAAATGATACTTGAAAACTAATGCCCTCAAATAATTTGAATTCTGCACAGCAAAGGGGATGCCTGGTCATTTAGGACGTGGAAAAGTGATTCTACTTTTCCATGTTACGTCCTGGTCCAATTGTTGGTCCGAGAGGGATTCTCACATTCCAAGAGTCAGAAGTACTATTTACCCTGTTTTTAATGCAAGGAAAAATTATAGGTCATGGAATAAAAGATATTTCTCTGACAGAGGAAAAGGCTGTATATATCTCAGTCTGTACTGACATACGGAAACCTCCATCACACACTCTGAAAATCAAAGAACTTGAGCTTGACACTGATCTCAAACCAGGCTGGTCTTCCACTCTCCGGGGATGGGCTAGGAACTGGCTGCCACTTTCAACTAGTGATGACTGCACACTTTGAAACAAAGATACCAACTAAATCATATACCTGCTGATAACTTTCCACAGTCTGTCTTGGTCCACATACTCAGAAAGACAGTCAATTTTCCTCATAGTTAACCAAGGAAAGACTCAAAAGACTCATAAAGAACCTTAACTCACGGCAGCACAGGAACTGTGAGCTCTGTGCCCAACCAGCCTGGGGAGACGTGTAACTACAGCATTAGTGTGGTTACTATTAGAGTAGTGTTGAACTCTTACTTGTCTCACCCTTGCCATAAGGGGGTGATTATGAGAAAAAGGAAAGATCTCTAAAAAGTCTGTAAAGTGGTTAGGGCCTGAATGTAAAACCATGAATGCCCTTCTGATAAAGACTTTTCCTCATTGCTTTTGCTACTCTGAACAAGTTATTGCATTAACAAGCCCAAAGTCTGTTCTCAAAGAAGTTGTAGTTAAGCATGATTTGTTGCATGCAATAAAGTTTACTTTATTATATTTACTATGACTAAACAGAAACTTTCTCAAAATGTCCTTTTTTTCTTTTCAGCATTCCTACTTTCTCTGTAGGCTGCTCTATTACGTTAAATTCTCGAAAAGGAAAAAGAAATATCCTCCAGAATGTCTTGAAAATCAAAGATTCATTGCATAACATGTAGATTACAGTAATGTGTACAGATCCTGATTAAGTATGTCATTCCTTAGTGCTGAGAAGTTCAGCGACCCTGCAGTGTGAACCTGTCCCTGCCAAAAGCTGTGTACAGTCCATGTTAGCAAAATCATTGATATCCTTCTTAAATTTCAGCATTTCCTTTAATTTTGATTTGACACAAAGGAGAGAGAGGAATGGACCATCTCAAAATCATCAGTTGTAGCAGAAAAAGAGCAAAGAACAGACCTGAGTGATTCTGGCTTTAAGGCACTAGAAAACATGGAGTTTAAAGAATTTCAGTAAGTACCAGCTAGAAGACAGCACTGTATCAAAACTACACTTTTTAGGCCTCCTAAATCTAACTTTTTTTGAGAATGAAAAACATATTTCCAGTGACTCATATACTTCCTCCTCATGCTGACTGAGGGGATGCACAGGACTAGGAAAATGGTTAGGCTCTATTTCACATAAGATTTGAATTGCATTAGCTGTATCTGGGGAAAAGAGTTTATACCCAGTATCAGTGTGCTTATATAAATGGAACATATTCTGAAACAGGAAGGGAATAAATTTTATTCCTAAAAATATTTCCATGCCAATATTCATATATTTAAACCAGGACTTTTACAAAGACACTCATTTTACTATTGAAAAAAAAATATCTGAATTTCAGAGGTGTTGTTTGTTTAATGACTGTTTGTTAAAGGTTAAGACAAAACTTTGAGACTTGTATAATGGAGACAGCAACAGAAAAGATCTTTAGTTCCTTGGTCCTATGGAAAACACTGGATGCATACTTGTTCTATCCTGCCTTTTTTACTAAACTGAAACTAATTGCATCTTGAGCCTTAATCTTCCTTCAGAGATAATAACATGGGACTAAATTCTGCTCTCAGCTATAGCAGTATTAATCTGGAGTAAGGCTTTTGAAGTGGGATTCATTTTTATGCAGCATACTTTTCAATGCATTCACTGTTTGCAGGTTTTATTTGGGAGTCTCACTTTCATCAGCTTAAAGCATCATGTTAACAATTAAAATACTAAGTAATAATAAGAACAACTGGCAGTGCAGCAACATACTGCTGAGGATCTGACTACTCCTCAAAAAGGTGAGTGGTTGCTAACTCCTAGTAGGAAACTGCAATACACACAACTGATACGAATTAAAGAGTAGAAATCACCTCCTTAAAAGCATTGTGAAATGTGCTTGGGGCATGACAGCACAGCTCCCATGTGGCTAGGGGAGGGCAGCAGGGTAGTTCTGAGAGTGGTCAGTGCTTTTTCTGACTCTACCCATCCTGGGGACAACATGGGAGCTGCTGGCACCTACCCCTGTCTTGAACTACGTGGCATGCATGCAGCCATGCTAGGATTTTCAGGAAGCAGCTGAGGGCGATGGTCACCTCCAGGGAGAAACGTAGGCAGCACATGGCTGCACACCCAGCCCCTGGACAGCTGTGTTGCCCACCCGGGAGCAAGGCTGGGCAGCATTGCCACCGGTGCCAGCATTCACCCTTCCCAAACCAGCTGCCCAAAGCCCACGCTGCACCAGGAGCCCTTGATTTTCAGGTTTTTCTGTGGCTGATTGAAAAAACAGCACAGCAGAGTAAGATGCTGCCAAGTGAGGTGGCTTATCGTTATCTCAGGGGGAGTTCAAACGCTGGTTGATAAAAGCCTGCAGGGATTAATGTAGTGCAAGATCCTGCTTGAAGGAGCTGGTATGGGTAGCAAAATACTTTTTGTTTCCTCCTGCCCCCCACCCCAGCCTTTCATGTATTTGCTTCTTTGATTTGCTTATTAACCTGTGACTTTTCTGCTTTTACCCTCTACTTCTTTCTTCTGCTCTAGTGTTTGAGGTCTGAAGCAAACACTAATTAATAAAAATTTGCTAAAAAATCTCATCACTGCAGATAACATCTGTTTCTTCACCTCTTAAGATAACCTTCACACTTTTTGACATGCTTAGTCTGTGCTGTGGATTCTTAAAGCAGCTGCAGTTTCAGGCAAGACATCTTCTCCTGCAGACTGGCCTCCAAAATACCCTCAAGCCATGGTCAGGAACTGCTTGCTCGTACACTGACGAGCCACCACGTACACAAGCATTTGGAGCTTGTCCTTGCAGAGGAAGCTACCTTGAAGGGAAGGAGTGTGGTTAGAGTGCCACTCTCCAGTTGCCAGCTGGGACATGCCAAGCCTTGAATCAGCTCCTCAAGCACACAGCTAGGATGCCTAAGGTAAGAACATCCTCACCCCAGGTTTTTTCTGAACTATCACACAAGTGCCTTTTGTCCTTCACTGCACATAAAGGAAAAGGAGGGGGCAAGACTGCCAGCTGAGGCACCTTCATTGAATGCTTTAGCTTCTGTGAGTTCCCTGCAAACATGGGAACATTGTCTCCACCTTTGTCAACACTTGGTTCCCTCCAGGCACCGTCACAGACAGAGCCGCCTGCTATCAAGCCTGTGGTGGCAGTTTCATGAGGCTGTCCTGGTGACCACAGAGCCTGCAGCCACAGCTTCAGCCTTGGCCTGGATTGGAAGGCAGAGAGGATTGCTTTCTGCTGGACATAGGTCTCCAATTTGGAAGCATGCTGTCTGGTGTGCAGGAGTAGGTAGTGTTACTGTGGTGAGAAAGTCTGGTATGCACAGGCAGGAGGAATGGTGGCACAGCTCCATCGGTGATCCAGAGTGTGGTATCTGCAGAGTGGTTAGGTAGTCAGGAGGCTGGAGGCCTGCCAAGCAGGTTGTGCTTAGAGTCACAGAATCACTTAGAGAGACTTCAGATGTCATCTAGTCTGAATCACTCCTCAAAGCAGGGCCAGCCTCAAGTCACAGCAGTTGCTTGGGGTCTTCTCTACCAACGTGCCAAAAATCTCCAAGGGTGGAAATTCCACTGTCTCTTGAAGAAATGTGACCCAGTGCTTACCCATTCTCAGTGTGAAGGTGCTTCTCCATACAAATAGTCAGAATATCCCATCCTCCAACCTGTGTAACTGTGGTTTCCCTTCTTTTGCTGTGCATCTCTGAGGAGAGCTTGGCTCTGTCTTCTCTATAACTTTCTTTTAGTTGAAAACAGTAGTAAGATTCCTACTTACTTAACCTTTCTCTTTAATCTTTAAATCTTTAATTTTCTCTTCTCCAGGTCAAGCAAGCACACAGCCCCCAGCCTCTCCCCATACATTCTGTGCTCCAGCCACTGAACTTGCTCCAGCCTGTGAACATCTCTGCTGTATGTGGGGGACTACAACTGGACATGGTACTCTCAGTAATGAATAGAGGGGAATGATCAGTTTTATCTATCTATAACCATTCTCAAAGCCACTTACTTGCCACTTACTGTGAAGATATATTCAGCTTATATATAAGCATGGTTGTCCTGGATTTTATCTCAGTATTCTTGAAAGTCCCAGCAGAAGCTGGGGTTAGACAGGCTTGCTTGGCTACGTGAGGGAGGTAGATATGATAATAGATTTTACAAAATAGTTCTTTGTCCTGTCTGTGCTTCCAGAAGGATATTGCTAGAGCTGCAAAGAGCTTTGTTCATTCCAGCAACATTTCACAATTTCCAGGCTCATATTTTATAGCCCTTCTGTGACACAGTTACCTTTTCTATCAACTAGGCGGACCTGGCAGTTCATATCTACTTTGCTGACATTTAGTCTTTCAGTCTGCGTGCCTTGTTCCATTTTAAGCTCACTTCAGCTCAAACGACTTTAAAAAATAAATCTAGTGTTGATTGTCTGAAGGCCCAACTGTCAGTTAAAACTTCATGTGGTTGCACTTAAAGTGCTCTTTCAGAAGATGCCACTTTGAATCTCTGAATAAAGTATCTCCAAAGGACTAGGAGAGAGATAAGATGAGGTGAGTAGTTGAATGAATGCAGAGTGCATTAAAAGTTACAGACTGCCAGCACAAAGCAGGAGATGTCAAAGAGGCTCAGGAATGACCTGTTGATGGCTGTTGAGCAGCTCTGCGTACAGGTCAGGCAGACAGCTGGCATGATGGCAAAGAAGGAAAAGGGTGGCACAAAGAGGGTGGCCACAGAGAGAGAGGACAGAAGTGAACCTCCATCAGCTAGGACTGCCAGGATGACTTGTGTAGATGGCTGCTGGCCAGGACTGCAGCCAGCACAGCCTCTGGGTAGCCAGGCTTCACCTAGCTTCCTATGTGCAACCTCCAGAGCTGGGGGCAGCAGTTGTACGGTCTGTGCTTAGCATCAAAGCATGATGGTTTTTGCACGCTTATTGACTCTCTACCTTTTACTAAAAGCAAACGTTTCAACTCATTATTTGCCTGGGCAGCTGGTATGACTGTAGAGCTCTGTGCCCTATGGCGAGCTTCAGCTGTGACTTCACAATGCAGAGCCCTCAGCACCCATACCAGCTCCAGCCACCCTTGTCCTGCCTGCTGCTCAGTTCCTGCCATGGTGTGCTGCCTCCCTGTTGCATTTAGACAACAGCCTGCACTATGGACAATGAGCTTTAAAAATATCCCCAAATGATTCCAAACTGCTGTATCATGAAACCACAGCCTTGCACTCCTGCTCAGGGCAGCAGCCTCCATTCTGTCTCTCCTCCTGACACTGTGAGGTTCTGTTTCCAAACCTCGGTGGTTTTTGTTACCGCGCTGTGATATGAATGTGAGACCTTCCCGCAGTATCCGACAAGTTTCTTAAAAGCAACTTGTCAGTCCACTAGAGGAGACACAGCTGTGATGGCTGTGTCATTGCCTGCTGATTAGATCTACCCAACCTTAGTGGTGGGTAATCACATTGATATGGAAGGAGAGCATATCAGAGACTTTCCATCTCCCATTTTGTAGTTGAAATCATCCTCTGAAAAAATTTCATGCATATCTGTGGTCCAGACTTGATCTTAGGCACTAAATACCTCCTTGTATGTCACTTGTCTTCTCCTCTAGTCTTAGATAGGTAGACATGTACTAATAGATGGAGACAGGAATATGGTCATTGCCCACAGATGCCTCCTTTGCCCCTGAACTCCTACATCTCTCTCAATGCTCTGCTTCTGGCACTGGGATCTGATCCTGATACTCCCTCCTACAATCTGCCCTTCCCAATTTTCTCTGCCCCGAGTTTTGCTTCTGGTGTTGGCTTGGTATTCATGCCTTCCTTACTGACATTAATAGTAGGGCTGCCTGCTACTATTTTGTTAAGAGTTTCACTGCTGTAGACATCTCTCTAAAAATATCAGACACTTGAGCTAAGAAACTGTATGAGACTCATAGCTTTCCTACTTAAGAAAGAAGGAAAGACAAGAACAAAAAGAAAAACAGGCAAGAAAAAAGCCCAACACACCCACAGCAAAAAGGACACTAGACCTAAATGTTCCTTTCCAGCAAACTTGCAGACTGAAAATATGAGATAGGTGGGACCGAAGGACTCAAAAATCTACAGGTGTATAAAAAAGATTCCTTAAAAACTTATCTTTATTTAACCCAAATTTTGGAAGATACTATATTAGCAAGAGGGCTGAAGAAAAACTTCTGATCCAGCAAACTCTTACCTGAAAGAAGGTTTTGCTCTTTTCTCAGTTTTACCAGTTCCGTACTGAGGCAAACAAGTTGCATCCAAGGGACTTAAGGAGGAGAATGAGGGCCAAATTGAGGGCCTGTATTTCATTGAAAGTGACAGGTATATATATCTTTTATTCCAGAAAAGAATATAAACAAATAAACAATGTTTGGGACAAATGAAAAGTTGACATCTCAAGGCCAGCTGGTCACAAAAGTTAAGAGTCCAGAGGTTTGCTCATCTTCTAAAAATAACAGAGAAACAGATTCTTTTTGATAGCTATGAAGAGAAGTGATTGCACATGGCAAACATTTAAGCTTTGAAAGTTCAATCTTCACTTGGAAATCTTGTCTGGCTGTTGCCTGTGCTCAAATAAGCATTTTCCAGTAATACATCAGCTTTCTCTGTGTCCGGGGCTGGAGACTGAAACACTGAAACACTGATTTTGCCTAGCGCTCCCAGGAACAAGTCTGTGGATGCTACCTGCCCTGTAAATGCTTCGCTGATGTTTTTAATCCAGTTCCTGGAAATTAGGTGTAATTTATTGTACTTTTTCACAGTAATGCTAATAAAAAATTAGCTCTAGAGAAAATGAGTTCTCCAGTTGCTCCATGCTTTTACGTGGCTAGAGTAACTTGGGATTCTTTGCTTACCTGACTGATACACAGATGTATTAGTAAATAAGAATCATAAGAAGACCTATTTGGTCATTTCCCACAAGAGATTTCAGTGAAGCCAAGACTTCACTCTTCAAAGTGACTTGTAGAGAAAGTTTTTGTTCCATGAAATGCTTGGGTTTTTTGCTTAAAATTTTAGATGAGGACATTGCTTTAAGAATAGCTATAGAACCACTGTCTATGCTGTTGTTGAGAATCTCAGATTCTCATGAAAGGGTAATGCCTTCTCATGCCATATTTCTGCTTGAAACAAGCATCTGGAAAAATAAAAAAAAAATATTCTTGACATTCATTACATTCTTCTTAAGCTTTGATAGTCTTCTATATGTTAAACTGAACTTTGCAGAAATCTCATAATCAATGCTGTGAATGTCATCTTTGAGCTATCTTTTGCCTTCTAAATAAAAGCTAATGACTACAAATAAGTAGGTCTGTCTGACTTTTGGAAGGCATAAGGGAAGTGACAGACGGGTACTGTGCTCGCTGACAATGCATAGGAATCACAGAAGGTCAGTTAATTTTGCTACCAGATGCTCTGCAAATGGAGAGGAAAGTACATGTACCCTGTTTGTGCTAAGCCTATTAATGCAGTCATTATTGAAGCCTCCTGCTCAAACAACATCCTGATTGTAATATAAATGAAATGTTTTTGAAGGGATTGCTCTTAGTCCAAGTTGATTTTCAAGACTGGGAGACCTCTAATTCATGCTTGATAATCATTACATAGACAATGTCACTGTGTGTATAGCATCTGGAGAGGGACAAAATGAGGACCTGCAGCCTGTTTCTTTTCTGAGAACACCTTTGTAAATTCTTTTTTTCAGAGTGGCTGTGAGAGCAAACTTCCCAGTGAAAAGCTTCATCAGGCTTACACTTTGATATCTGTGGTGTCATTTGATAGCTCAGGCAGATACATTTTTCCTTGTTTAACATGACATTGGTGTCTTGGGCTAAAAAATATTGGCTCAGATGTTGTGCTTTGCTATTCAGTGGTTGGCACAAAGGAATCAGATATACCTTTATCTTTGTGATTCTTAGGGGAATCTGGTATCAGTTCTAGTCTGCTGCACCAGACACTTAGGCTTGCTCAGGCTGCTGCACTTTATGGACTAAGATGCTCTCATTCATGCCATTCTTCTTTCTTAAGATTTCTTTTGCACCAAGAGCCATGGCAGGTTGCATGCAGGTCTGCTTTGTCAGATGCGGCTCAAGTGGGAATTAGTGAGAAGATGAACCCGGAGACAGCTAGTCAAGCAGAGTCATGCAAGCTTGCTTTCTTGTGCAGTATCAAGCAGCTGCATCAGAATGGGACTATCTTGTGGTTCCTATTCCCTTTAAGAATGAGTGCACTTCACCATCTGAAATACATGTTACTGCAAGACTGGGAAGCCTGACACATGGAGAAAACTGAATCCTGAAAGTTTACCTTATTTCTGAATGACAAATACTTCCTCCCTTCAAAAAGTTTGAAATCCTTCTTGGAGGAAATTTATGCAGGAACATTGATAATGCTTCAATTTCAGCATTTTAAAACTCATGTTTTGGTAAGTAGATCTAACAACACTCTGCAGGAACAATATGCTAACGTTAGTATATTTTTGAAATTATTTTGAAAAGGTCATTTTACAATTTTGAATTGGAATGTTTTGTTCTGAGGAATGGAAACTTTTCCTTCAAAGCTGACAGTTTCAGAATGTATTTGTATCTGATGGAAGTGAATTCTGCAAGGGAAAGCAAGTCAGTCAGAGTTCCACTCTAGTGTCAACCTGCTGCTACCAGTTACCAAGGCAGGAAGATTGTTGCAATTGCATAACCTATTGGCTTCAATCAAAATGCTACTAAATGTCTACAGAAGAAGCCCCGTACCAAGAAGCATCTGTCACAATTATCAGGTCAGTCATGCTTCTTATTCCTCTAACTTTTTCAAAAACAGGCCAATCCTTACTTAGCCCCAGTTCTAACAAATCTCTATCCCATCTGGACACCAGCCTTTTTCCAAGATGAGCTCCACACCACCAGTGAAGGAAAAGGAGGGATTTGTTTCCATAATTGTTAGCGCAGATTTAGCCGCATTGCTCCCTGTAGTGAAGAGATACCACAGAAGACCTTGGTTGTGGCACATGCCCAGGACTGTCCCACTGGAGTTTTACATGGCTGATAACGCACAGGGGAGTCACTCAGAGGCTTGCCTAGAGAGGACTTATATTGTCCATCTCAGCAGACTTTTGAGGATGTCTCCTTTCAGTTCTGAGCACCTTGTGTTGATGCAACATCACGGTGACGTAAGTGCATGGCTGGACGCAGGATAGAGTTGATTTTTGACAGTCTTGAATGAGAAAACTCAGGCAAATACCATATGGTCAAACCACAGTGCACACCTAGTACCTGTTTAGAGGCACAGGCTGGTAGCATCCTCAACACTTCCTACCCTGTTCTGTGATGCTGGCACTTGGATGGATACTGATATCACCTACTACAGTGGTGGATGAGATGTATAGTGTGCCTAAGGTGCAAAAGTCCTCCTGACATGCCAAGACAGGTCAGGAAGCACGCCAGACTTTCCACTACGCCTCAGCCCTGGCACCTAAAGGTCATTCAGGAGTAGTCTCTGGGTATTCTGGCCATCAAATTGCAAATGTCCATGTTGCTGTGATAGGGATGCACAGGATGGCACCATAGCCCAGCCTACCCTTCAAGTATTACAGACTAGCCTCTGAGCCCAGCTCTCATCAGAGCTTATCCCTCTCACCATCACATACCTCTGTGCAGTCACCTGATTAAGTAACCCACAGAGCAGCGCTAACGGTGATTACCTTGGCAGGGCTGAGTTATTTTCAGTGCCTGCAAATCTGTTCCCTCCAGGTGTAATTACAAGAGCGATTAAAACCAGCCAACTGTCTCCAAGTATTATTTCTTGAGAAAACAGGTCTCAAAATAGGCTATATATACTCTCCTATGTCAACTGTGGCTCAGGATGGCCTCAAAGCACTCCTACACAACATGTCTGTATTCTTTCCCTAAGCCAGCAAACGCCATCCCTTCCTTTTTGTGTTATTAGTGGTTATTAACTGTAGAGTGATTCTCTGAAATTTTTATTCCAAGGCCTACCAGATCTCTGGCTTCAGGCAAAATCTCCAGTAAGTGTGATAAATTGCCTTCTCCCTCTTTACTCGAAGGATGGCTCTTGTCAGCTTGAATAGTGCTTCTCTGGTTCCCCTCTGACCATAAATTCCAGTTAGCCCAGGACTACAAATTTATAAAGGAAAGTCTTGTAGTCTAAAACCTTCTTTTTGCTGACTAGGTCATATACAGTTTTCATGGGTTTGCTTCTCTGCACTCCTATGCTGTTAGACAAAATTGTCAACAGACCAAAACTACACGGCAAACAGTCTGTCATGGGCAAAGAAAGCAGCAAATGTTTTCAATTTAGGCAAAAGGAGGATAAAAACTCAAACATGTTAAAAATTAGTGCAAGAGGTGATTAACAGCTAGACTGTTCTCTTGTGTAAGTCAGTGAGAACTAGAGGTGTCCTTTTGGCTAATGTTAGCTGAAGCTGGGCAGCTTTGTTAGGCAGCCTATAAGAAATACTTGTATTTCCAAACCACACTGTGAATGTTCTTTCTGAAGTATTTCATCTTCTCAGAAAAGTGAAAAAGTAAATTTCAGCTAATATTACAGCAATTATTCATAATTTAAAAATGAAACCTCAATGAGGAAATATTCCCTGGGTAATGAATAAGTTCCTAATTGACAAATTTGTGTATTGGGAAATGATACCAAATAACCTTCAGACCCCAGATGAGAACTCAAATAAGCTCATGCAGAAAGATGCACACATCCCTGCTTTCACCAGTGTAGCTGTGAACTGAAATGCAAATCCTAGCTGTCTTACATATGCCAGCGTGATTTCTCTGATAAAAACACACTAATTGCCTTAAAAATTAAGACCAGTGAAGCTGCGAAAAAAGACCACTTATTAATACCCTTGTCTGTTGCACTGTGCCTGATAAAGTAATTGTCTTCATATGTGTGCACCCTGACTGTAGGTAACAAGGAACACTTTCTACTTCCACACACTAACATCTCTATCATACTTGTGGCTCCAGAGGTTCTTTCTTTTCTTTGAAGCTTTAACCTCAAACCTGTTACTTGATTTTGTGAAAGGCACTGTCATCTTATTAAACTTAATTTTTCACAGTTGTAAAATCTCAAACATATTTTCTTTGAAAAAAAAATACCCCACAACACCTTAAGGTAAAAATAGAAATACCTAGAACTGCAAGTGCCGCCTTTGCCTGTGGAGTGACTAATACCATCTCTGAAATGCATTTACAAAGGGAGAAGGAGCAAATCAGTCATATTTGTGTTTAATTGCTGTAACAACCATGCCCTGTATGCCTTCTCATTACTTGAAGTCTTGGGCATAAAATGAAGCTGTGGAATAGGCAGCATTGCAGCAAATGAAGGAAAGACCAAAAAATGAATGAAAATGTTTGTGAAGTAGTTGAAAGATGGCTGCATGCCAATGATACTGCTCAAAGTATCTAGACTCTGACTGGCGAGAATGATGGAACTTCAGGAGCAAGCTGATTAAAGAGAGAAAGTAGACGGCCTAACATAGCAAAAAAGTTGTTGTTTTTTTTTTTTTTACCAGCAGCAGAATGCAGCAGTTCAAAAAGACAGGAAAATGGAGGAAAACAGTGTCTTTTTGTGTACATGAAGAAAGAAACAAGCCATTGCTCAGGCTAGACAGAAGAAATTACTTAAATAAAAGTAAGTATTATCATACGTGCCTCAAATATGGACTGATGATTTGTTGATGGCAAGAAAATAACAGAAATAAAGGTAAATTCTCTATCCCCATTAATGTTGAGTGGGGTACATTACAGAGTGCAGCTACCCTGATGAGCTGTCCCTGCTCTGTGCTCCTCATTCAAGGAGGAATCATTTGTTCAAAGAGATATCTAAATGCATGGGGACAGTTTCAATAGCTCCGTATTTGCATAGTACTACATTTTAGATAATAATCCTGGCCAGATTTGAGATAGCCTGTGCAAAACTGGTTCAAGTATGTTAATAGTAAGCTGCTGCTTTAGTTTACTTATTAATTCTCCTATCGGGATTTTTTTTTTAAAATGTTTTCTCTTTGCGATATTAATTTGTGATACTACAGGTGGGGAAACAGTAAAGTCATTAATCACAAGAAAATCACTAATGTCAAAAATTTGCAGTAAACTCATTAGTCATTTCCTAAATTTTAAGCATATGGGTTTTGCTTTGCTTCCAACAACAGGAAAATGAGACATGACCTAGTTAAGAATAGTTTTTTTGCTCTTCTCATAAGGTTTTAAGAACACACACCAATAAGTTATTGGAATACAGTGGAATTACTGTGTAGTGATGGGGCAGATATTTTGATTAAGACTTCTAGTCTAAAAGCAGCTACACTGCAAGCTTTCTGTTAGATAAAAGCTTTCATCGAAGTCACCCCGCTGCCAGTTTGCCATTTTGGGCCTCAGATGTGCAAAGCACTAATTATGCAGGTTATATGAGTTTGAACACAACCTGTTGCCTGACAAAGATCTCAAGACAATATCTTTTCAGTTTCATTGTCTAGGTGCTGACTGCGGTTTATTGAATATGCCTCGCCTGAAACCTATGTGCACAGTTTATGGTTCAAAATTCATACCTTGTACATCCCATAGCCATACACTTACAAATCTTCACTACTTTTCTGTTCTTTAGTAGGGTCCTGTTACACTTCTAGACTGCACAATCTCTTTTTAACCCTGCCACTATTATCCATAACCGAGACTGATAATGGTGTTTTGTCATGAATGACTTATTAACAGTCCCTGCTTTATAAAACCCAAATTGATCAGACTTTTTGTGAATTGACTCTCTCCTGTTCCCAATCACTTAATCTGTGGCAGTAAAGGCACAGCCGTTGAGTGGCAACAATGTGGTATATCAAACATCTGTGGCAAGATGCCTTTCCACCCTCTTAGGGAATGTGTATATGCAAACAATCACTGGCATGGGAATGACACTGCAAATGCAGCTGTGTTGGTTTATTTTCTTCCTTTTTTTTAAATAGATCTGAAGTGTTGAATGCTTCTGACTAGCTTAACCATCAGTGTTTTACATTTTTAGCTTTGGACTTTCCAGGAGTGCTTTAAAAATCAGTTTTCTGAGCTGTTTGTCCTTGAGCCTTTTTCTTATTTTCCAGAGACGTTACTTATAGCATGTGCTGGTCACTTCCGTTCTTACTTTCAGATTCTCATGTGTGAGGTTACTGGCACTTAGCAGCATTTTGTTTACTTGCAGGTATATGTACAACTTGTAGGCAAGAATGACTGTTTGGAATGATTTTCACAGAAACATTCAGCCAGAAAAGTGCATGCAGGGAACCAGTTTATTTGCTGTTCAGGCTTCTAAGAACGATGCCACAGCTAGAGGTAAGCATCCCTCTCCTGTCATCCACCGTAAGATCTTAGTTCTACATGTATTTTAGAAAAAAAAACTTGCCACCAAATTTGCATCATATTTAGCTAGTTGCTACCCAGTGTTGCTGCTTTGAAGGAGAATGAATATGCGGCAAGGGAAAGTCCATGACCACGGTGATTTCACCAGAATCTGTCTTTTAGCCCAGGAGCAGTAGAAGGAAATCCAGATGTCATCTGCTCTGGCAGGGCACATGGCAGCTGGTATCATGGCCACAAAGGAAGTGGAAGATGGGCAGATGGATTCCCAGCCATGTGACAGCAAGTTGGGGAGATCTTGAATAGCTATAAAGTCAGTAGTATGGCTGCCTTGGAGGTTTCTTCCAAAGCTTGACTGGAGAAGCAGTGTAGGGGCAAGAGAGAGGGCACAAAAGCAGTTGTTTCCTGAAAAGGGATCTTCACATCAGCAATGACAGATGGTGATGGTGTGGTGGAGGCAAGAGTAACTGGAGGCCTGGTTTCGAAGAGAGCAGAAGGGAAAATAAATGGAAGTATAAGGAAGAGTGTGAGACAGAAATAGCAAGCACTTCTCAGGTTTTACAGAAATCCGAGATATTGGTTTTGTGGATTCATATTCAAAGAGCTCTAAAAAAGCCACCTCTATTGCTATTGACTTTATCTGCATTTATATCCCTTTACATACCCATTGAAATGAGAAACATGGATTAATATTTGAATTTACCTCACCTGATTTCACTATTATCATTAAAAGTAGCTTTAGTAGCTCAAAGTACCATCATCCAAGGCAGAACAAAGATGAGCACTGTTTTGTTTGGTTGCCTTTCTCTCCCACCATACAGCTGACATTCAGGATCACAACGTACTCTGCGAGTCTTCATGCTTACTGTGCCAAGTTCTCCAAGTAAGCTGTGAGGGTTACTGGTAGTCAGCTCTTCTTTTATGTTCTGTAGTTTCAAGATATAATTTAGTAGCTAGTCATGGACAACAGATGTACATCAGAAAAAAACCATCAGCGTTGAGAAGTGGGCAAACACCATATTGAGCATGTGAATGAGGCACATAAACTGCAAAAAGCAAGCAATAATCTGTCTCCTCCGCTTTGAGATGTCCTTAGTTAGGCAGCTCAGCTGTGCCTTGCAACAAGTCCCACTCTTCAAGAAATAGGTAATCTCACTCAAGGCAAGCAATAAGAATAATCAGGTGGATAGAAAATTTGACCTGCAAGGGGAAACAAAGGAAGAAAATGAAGTTCAAGTGGTGAAGTACCTAAATATAAATTGCTAAGATGGAGATATAAACTGCCCTGTGTCTATGGTAGAAATGACAAAGCTGCAACTGATTACTCAAGTTACACTCTGGGGCAAAAAAAAAAAAGAGATCTGAGGTGCTGTGGAGCCTGGAAAATACTAACTAGTAAACATTGTCTGAGGAGTCTCTGTCACCAGAAAGGTTGGATAGTTCAGACAAAAGATATGTCATAAATAAATACATTTAATCTTATGTGGTACAGACACATACAAGAAACCTATTGATATATATACTCGGTTTTCAGGACTAATAAATAAAACATGTTATGCTGTACAAATTATGCACTGACACAACACTACACAAAGAAATCCTCTATATCTACTATTGAGTATATGCAGATGGTTTGTTCTCTTGTCAGACACTATCTATTCATGAAAAACAGAGAAAGTAGAGGAGGTCAAACACAACCTTGGTACGAGGAAGCTCTTCCTCTTACAGTGATTGCAATCTGGGATTTTTCTGAGCTGTACAGGGTGGAACGTCACTTGCCATCACTGAAGGGTGAGAAATCTGGATTATATTAGTCGATGATTTTGTAGATGATTAACTCAAAGGATTGTCTGCCTGTTCCTGGATGACTTTCATTCTTTGTATATTAATCTCTTTTCTTTTGCCCAATAGATAATTTTCTTAACTTTTTCCATTGAGATTTTTTAAGAAGTATTTTCCTAAACTAGCTATTCCTTTTGCAGGTCTATGCCACAGCTTTCAAGTTTCCTGTAAATGTATTGCTACGTTGCAAGCTTTAGATTCAAAATGAAGCAAAAAACCAAAAAACCCACCCTGAAATAAAACACAAAACCCCAAATGCCTTATACCAGTGATATATCATATGGCTTCTTTCCTGGTTGCCTGGCAATAGAAATATAGGCATGTGACTCCCTCCTCCATCTCCCCGGCACCACTTGAAGATATTTTGTCTTGGCCTTTTATCTTTTGTTCTTAGTTCTCTGTGGGAGTGCCAGTTATGCAAGGGTTTTCAGCCTGATTGTTTTTCTTTGAACTTAGATCTCACTCTCCTCTTTATAAGACCACTATATATATAAAAGTGTGACAATTGGCTGGTGGGGATTAGAAAGGACAGAGCTGTGGGAAATCAATGTCACCTAAGTTTCGGCACCTGAGGCACCTAACATACTTGCTCGCTCACAATGCCCTGTGTCAGTGAGGAGATGAAGACACCACCAGATGAGCATTCAGTGACTCAGGGACCTGATTCACTTCCTGAAGCTGTGTCCCCTTTGCCCACTGGCCTCGGAAAAGACCAGGAAAGAAGAGGACAACACTTCTCAGCCAGGCACTTCAGCTAGGCATTGTGAGTCAGGTGGGCTCCTCATCTTAGAAAAGTGCAAGCACCAAAAACACCTACTGCAGGTCCTTCTGCACAGAGAGGCAGGGTCTTCAAGAAAGTTGTGCTCATGTCCATGGCGATCTTCTCTGTAGGGTCAAGAGGCCATTCAGTTCTGAGCTGCTGAGTTAGACAATTATCAATGGGACCATTTCCACATCTCGCTCACTGTGCCCTCTCTGAGAAGGCAGCTCTTGGTAGCACTTGGACCAGTCTGCCCTTCTTTCTACACTAATGAAGAAAGTTTTTGCTCCATTTTCCTAGAGAACCTACCCATCCTTGTGGGTACAAAAAAAAGTTGTGGGAAGGCAGACAGGATGTTAGCAGCATCTGTGTGACTTTTCTGGCAATGTCACTGCAAGGTGGGTGAAACACCGGTCTGAAGAAAAGCAATTCTTGGCCTCAAGCTTATACATACATTTGTGCCACCTAGAGAAAACACCTCATGGGTGGGCAAATGGAGGAGTAGGAGCAAGAGCTGAAAAAGGGCTTCAACTTGAGGCAGGAGGGACAATTCAAAGTGCTTTGACCTCATCTACCTCTCTCTTTCAGGGCTACTGTTACTCACCAGGCAGGAACCTTGCATCCACTGCAGCTTTCAGCAGTGAAAGTAAACAAGTTCTCAATCTGGTTTATCCTCATGCAGTGTATTGGAAGCTTTATCAGTCTAAGAGCTGATTCAGAAAGCAGATTACACATGCCTGCCTTAAGGATAGGAAAAACTTCAGCTGCCCAAATTTAATCCACCATCACAAGTCTGTCAGGGCACAAAGTCAGCAGTGGAGACATACCTAAGGGTTTACAGAGATACACATCGCCAAGCAAGTTAAATTCTGTCACTTTCCTTGTTTAATCCATCATGTATAAATGGTTGCCTTTCACCTCTTCCTGTGTTTGAGAAATGTGTGCAGCCAGATTGCGACATCCTCAGATATGCTCATTATTCAAAATGATTTTCAAATTGGTTTGCAGAATGTTTCCCAAGTGCAGACCCTGTGAGCATTTTGTAACAAAGCACTGGTTATCTGGGCTTTGTAGGCTGAGTAACTCATGCATTGCTGGGTTTGACTATTAGAGAACACAGTGGAAGGCAAAAGGCAAGCTCTCATTGCCATCGTAAAATAGACTGGTTGAAATTTATTGCCAGTTGAAACATCCCTCTAGACTGCGTGTGCAACTCAATAGTCTGTCTTCATTCAGATATGAATGTGAGACTGTTGTGAACTCAGAACTTGGTTTGGCATTCACACAGTTATTTATAGGCATGTGTTTAACCTGTTCACCCAGCTCTGGTGGTGTATCTGTACAATTGCCCAGTTAGGTGACAATGCTTGTGGCCAAGTGGCAGCTCTGTAGTTTTGATGTATTCATCACAAGGTTCATTGGTTTCTCAATCCAGTTTCTGGAGAAATATTTAAACCTCCAGCTGGCACAATGTAAAGCAACATTCTAAAATAAAAAGGTGACTAAAGGAAAATGTAACGAGTGGCCTGGAGTGAAGCTGACTGCACACCAAACCTTGGTATAACACAGAATAAAGAGCCTCTCGGTCACTGTGTTGCTCAATCTGGCAAGAGACATGCAGAAGAACGGGAGTGATTGGCATACACAGAGATGGTGTTCTAGTGCAAGCTGTTGAACCCCTCTTAGAGGATGCCCGATGCAACTAGCACAAAGTTTACCTCTCTGATGTACCTGAACTGCCATTCCTACTTTTGTGTGTGCTAGCACTGGCTTGCAGTCCAGTGTGGATTGTGCAGGATTACAAGGAGCTAGCCCAAGCACAGCCTCAGCACAAAATTCTGTACATGTAGTCAAAAGCCATTTCTTCCATCACCAAAGGACACTCAGAGATCCAAACACTGAATCAGGCGATATACTTTTGTTACATCCATTGTGTTGGTCAAGTTTTAAGAAAAAATACTTCAAATGGCTCAAATTTGTAGTAAAGATGTAGAGCCTACATTGTTCAAAATGTGTAGAATCATAGCATTGTAGAATGGTTAGTTGGAAGGGACCTTAAAGATCATCAAGTTCCAACTCCTCTGCCATGGGCAGGGACACCTCCCACTACAGCAGGATGCCTCCAGGGATGGGGCATCCACAGCTTCTCTGGGCAACCTGTTCCAGTGTCTCACCACCCTCACAGTAAAAAATTTCTTCCTCATATCTAATCTAAATCTCCCCTCTTTCAGTTTAAAACATTACCCTTTGTCCTATCACTCCACGCACTGATAAAGAATCCCTCCCCATCGCTCTTATAGGTCTTCTTTAGGTACTGGAAGGCTGCTATAAGAACTCCCCAGAGCTTTCTCTTCTCCAGGTTAAACAATGTTAAAAATAGATGAAATAAATACTGTAATAAATACAATTTTATGTCAAAAAATGCCAATATAGCTAAAAAGGAGCTTATGGTAAAACAATAATCTCAAAATATGAAATTCCATAGTGTTCCTTAAGAAGAAAACTCTTTCCCAGCCAAGTTGTTTAAAGAATCTTTTCTCAGAGTCATTTATGTGACTTCTAGTGAGCCACTAAAAGGACTAAGATTTGAAATTATTTCCAAAAGTTCTTTTGAAAATCCCTTTTGGTTTACAAGCCCCATCTTTTGCTTTTCATTACCTGCGAGGAGCACTGTCACTTCTGTCCCCAAAATTTCTAACTCTTAATTTGCTTTCATATACCAGTATGCCACATTAGCATGGGAAAAAAATCCATCACTCCAGTTTGGTATTTTTCCATTTGCAAAAGTTTTTACTGCTGCTTAGTATAGAGACAAATATAGTAGTGATACCCAAATAGAAAGGACTTATTTGAGAATGTATATAGCTGCTTCTGCCACAAGAAAGATTGTGCGACTTTTCCATGATTTTCTTTCAGCATCCCTACAGTTTTCTGAAGCTAGCTTGAGACTTGACATGGTGCTGGGGACATCGCAGTACTGTTACTATGGCCTTCTTTGAGTTAGCTTTAAGCTACAGTAGGTAGCCTCTAGCGAGTGCAGTCCTATCCTTGCACCCTCAACCTTCTCTGCCTGTTTGGACTCCTGTCCTTCCCCTCAGGAAGGTGACCAAGAACCTGGCTCCACCTCCAGGGTCTCCCATCAGCACGTGTAAAACGTGAGAACTTTTTAATAAATTCCTATGTCAGCTTTTAGAAAAGGGAAAGCTAATTGTTTTTACCAATGAGACAATGGAAGATGTTTCATTGGCATAATAGAGTAATCAAGTTTGGAATTTGGTTTGGGCATCTTCTCTAACCAAGTGTGTCTTGGGACCTGGTAGAACAATGATGTCGTTTTTACATTATATGCACACAGTCATTTTCACTCCACAGTTCAGGCTCCAGAAAATAATCCCCTGGGAATGTAATGTTACCCAGGACTGTACTTGGGCATAATAACAAAATGAATTTAAAAAGAAGACTATCACTGTCAGGTTCTGCAGTTCATCTTCCTGCAGCACTATGGGATTGCTGTCATCTGCACATCCAGTTCATAATCAGATGCTCCTGGCTTTTCTGGCACAGACAGATGCAGAGAAGAGCTTGTTAGATTATGTGATTAAAGGCTAATCACCAGAAACACGAAGGCCTGGTGAAGAGCAGATGAACAACAGAGCAGAGGAGCCCTAGAAACCCAATAATTGGGAAAACAGCGCACACTGAAGTGGCTGCTCTAAAGACTATCCAAAAAGATACATTCACCCAGCATGCCTGGTGCAAAATCCACCAAGAAGAGTTAACCAAATAAACTGTCTCCCCAGAACACCTTGCAGGCTGCCAGGGGTTACTACTGACAGGGGTATGGGACTCACTATGGGATTCTGGGAAGGTCATTTGCAGATTGTACAAAACTACAATTTTAAGGAGATTGTGGGAAAGTGTGAGATCTTATGGGATATTTAGAACATAGAATAAAGGTGAGGAAATGAAGGCAACAAGGTTGATTGGGGAGGAACAATTGAGTGGAAAACAGAAGTAAAAGGAGATGGTTATGTGTAACAAGTTGCTAGTCAGTGTACTTGCCTGACTGAGCCCTGTACTTCATCACCCAAGTCTAATCAATATTCTAATTAAATCCTATTAATAATGATCTTCAGTTCTTAGAAGGAATGTGTGAGCTAGTGAGCTTCACGATGGACGTGTACACAAGAAGGATAAGAGGTGGGTGTACCAGCAACAATAGCAGGATGATGAACCTCCACACCTAGTACATCTGGGTGCCTGCACCTGGTAGACCAGGGTACCTGGGACCTGCTACCAGAATGATCCATACTATATTTATATATATAAAGTATATAGATACATACACACACACATATTTTTCACTAGGGGACTTAAAATTCTAATCAATGTTCAGAGTTCAAAGCGGAGGAAGACTGTATTAAATGGATATAGAGATCTGAATACATATAATGCATGCATAAGCTTTGAGAGATCACAGTAAAAGCAGGATCACAAAGTAGACACCTCTGGTCAGTGCAGGAGTAGGCTACGTCAGTGTGCATGATGCTTTATATCAGGAATTTTCTCCTGGCTGTTCTGTTTTCTGTGGCATTTAATAACATTTTGGAAAGCTTCCTGCTGGAAGGAAAACCTCCAGACCTTTGGCAGGGTTGAGCTGGGCTCCTGAGAGTGCACACAAGCAAACTGCATGCAGAGGATGCCATAGACTTTTCAAAAAGTCTACATCCTGCTGCAGAACTATGAAAGCCAGCTCAGTTGCCCATGGCCTCTTACCTTTACAGTCCTATGCGTGTTACAAGTGAAACTGGACTCTCCTGTAAGATTTTTTTGCTGAGAGAAGGCTTGCTTTTTAAAAGGGAGCTTATGCCTAGATTTGTGGATGGAGGCGTGGCTCTGATGTGATCGTCCACTATTTGTGTCCACCAAGTATTAGCTCACAAGAAAAGTGTCACTATTCCATTATAACCTTTCCAAGCCTGGCAGCCTTGTGCAGTAATTTCTTGTTACAGTGAAGTCTTTTGAAATAAGGATGAGGATTCTCCCGTCCCCGTCCACCTACCCCATCCTATTTTTACATTTTTAGGAAAGTCTCTAAAAAGACATAATAAGTAGCAAAGCCTGTTATTGGGGTTTCTTAGAGAGGCAGCTTAGAAGATACCTTTTTGAAACACTGTCCTATATTTCATTAATAGTGGAATCTATCCAGGGGTAAATCAAAATTTGAGCAGCAAATATGACAAACACAATTATTTTTTTTTTCCCCAGAAACAAATTGCAAGCCTTCTGGTTTCACCCTTGCTTTTCCACCTGCCATCAGGCTCTGCTGTCATACTGTCTGGTCCTTTCATAACTCTCAAAGCCAACAAGAAAATCACTTTTCATTTCCAAAACGGATTTCAGCTCAAATCCAGCTCTTAAGATTAGTCTCCACCACTTCTCCATGAGCATTAGCGGCACCAGCCTGTGTAACCTTTCATTTCACACGTATGAAAGTACACAGATGGCCAATTATGCCAGTGACTGCACTGAATTATTATGTATAATTAGAAATGAGAGCAAGTTTCTAAGCTGAGAAAAAGTCAGGTCTGATTCTATAAGACTTGTGGATTTATGGGCTTGGGGAGGGCAACTGCTCTGTCCCTTAGCTGTACGTGCAGTTCTTCAGCACAGACACTTCATGACCCATTCCTGTCATGAATGTAAGCAGGGAATAAGGAGGTGAGGTGCAGGCGAGACTGTGATGTGCTGCTGCCAAGAGCACACTGGAGGAGCCAGAGCAGGTGGGTAGAGGGAAGCACAGGACACCAATTTTCCTTTTCATAAGTCTTCTTAACTGTAAGGATTAGATTGCTCAGCTTCTTGCTAAATATTTCAGATCAAGAGAGAGAAAAAACCCACCACCACCATGTGAAAAGGGAGGTAGTGTTATTATTTATATAAATAAGATAACTGGGGAGTAAGCCCACTTCTCCTCCTACCCAATTTTGAGATGAATTAGTGGCATTCATTTCTACCCTGCTATGTTCTGCAAGAAACTCAAGATTACACTTTTCACTTTCAGTAGAAAGACTTGATTGTGAAAAATCAAAGCTTTTAGACAACTGCGAAGTCTGAATTAGTACTAAAAGAATTACATGCAGACTGGTATTTTGTTCTCTTCTTTCAAGTTTATTCAAGTACAAAAGTAATTAATTCTTCAAGAATAGTTGAACCTTGCCTATTTTATACTAAAATTCTGTGTGACTCACTGAAGTTGCTAAGTTTTTCAAAAGAATGAGCACGAAAGGAATGAACAGCAGAAATTAATACTTCTCAAAATGTACTTATTTTCATTTGATAACTTTTGTTTCATGCCATTTCAAATACTATGGAGTTGCTAAACACCCACCATAATAGAGTTACCATATATTTTATAAGCAATGACATGTCAATAGAAAAAGTTTCCTACCCCCTTAAATGATGTCTAGTGTCATCTTTTACTGAAATAAGAGAGAGACTGATGATTTTATGAAGTATCTAGAAAGTGGGTGGAAGGTGCTTGATAAGTGTTTTTCAATATAATGGGCTAGTGTTTACTTCTATACATATTTTGCAATAGTAGCACCTATATTTAAGATCGCAAAATCTTAAATATTTGACAAAGCTCCCTGAAGATTGCTTGCTGGGTATATTTATTAAATTTCTGGTATATTTATTAAATTTCCACTGCAAGCATTTAAATACATCGCTTTATGCGTTATTTTTTATGATATTCAATTTCCTCTCTACTTGGTCAAATAAAGCATTTTTCAGCCAATGGATGCATCAAAACACTTCTGTCTCCAAACTTTCTTCCCATTTTTGAGGTCTGATCTTTGATGAGCTATTACAAACTTTTTAATGCTATATTTATGAAAAACATTTACTATGAAAAATAATTTATGAGGAATGATCACAATTTTTAAAGTTAAAAAAATCATAATGATAAGAAATGCAAACTTCAAAAAGAAACTATGCAGTGTGGTATGTAATATTTTCTTATTAATCTTGTTAATATGTAGCTACATATAAATACTCTTTTTATATTTATCATGGCAGGAAGAATTGATCTCAAACATTTAACAACTAAGTATGTCCTTATTACATAATTATCTCATCATCATGTAATATGACCCTCAAGTTAAATAATATATCAAAAAAAGGGAGTAAAAACCCACAAAAGTCCCACCCTAAAGTCCAAAACTACAGTGTCAGCATTCATGTTCCAAAGTTCTGAAGGCTGTTAGATGTCTCCTAGATTACTAGCATTGCTGAATATTATCGGTGAGCTCCACTAACAGTTTTCTGCCTGCATATCAACAGTAGTCAATTAGAGTTCTCCTAATTTAATGGCTTATGTTTTCTCATTCTCTCCCTCCCTCTCCAAGGTTACGAGCATGGATTGCAGTACCTATAGTCATGACAATAGCTGCAGTAATTATCTATTCCAAACATCACTATATGAGCTAAAGATGAGTGTGAACAAAACAGCTTTGCAACATCCCCTCAAATGCTGCCAAGTTTAACCTTCTTTTATGCAGAGCTGTGGAGCCACTAGTGCAAGCCTTCATTGTGATCCAGAGTTGTCATTTTAATTCTCTGTGGGCTGGTTTTCCAGCTAGAGATGAAAATCTCAGCCTTAAGTTTCAAGAGACCCTAGTGCTTCTCGCTCCCAGGTCAGGATATCCTGCTGTGTACCAAGGTACGGCCCAAAAAAGGGAATAAAATAACCAGAGCTAGCCAGATGACTGTTTTTTTTATTTCAACTTGCTTTATTTTTGAAAGAAGAGGAAAGCTGTGCTGAGCTGGGACACAAAGGCTAACAATCAGAACATTTTTGTGGGAGGGAAAAGCCTCAAAAAACTCTGATTTGGAAGTATGCAGGCATTTTTTCAGCTTGTTTCCTGGGCTGCCCAGCTCCTCTGGCTGCCTGCTACGTAGGCGGGCTCCCACAGAGCTGAAAGCCTGCTCCTCAGAAAGAGATGGCTGGAGAGCATGAGGGAGAAACCCTGAAGCTTGCTGACTACCAAGAAAAGAGACCAACCAGGGAACTGCTGCTCTCTCCTTCTCTGAGCTAATATGGAGACCCTGTGCAGCAGATGCCCAGCGAACTACCAATCTACTCTCCTGGTGACTAAGAGGCTGTCACCATCAGGAAAGGCACTATTTGAGATGAGAGTTGTGGAAGCAGCTGGTTGAGAGCCCAGGAGCTCTGGCCTTAGTGGCTGCTTGAGTTATGTACTGCTCAGACACTAGCTTTCCCCTGTGACCACCAGCTGGGGGACATGGAAACCCCAGCTTACCTGAAACAAGCAGACAGAGGCAGCTTCAAAGGTGGATAAAGGGAATATTGGCAGAAGGGTTGGCCAGAGCAGCTCTTTTCAAAAAAAAAAAAAAAAATCGGCATTTCACAATGGAAATTCATTTCATAAGAAAGATCCTTGTAACATACATTAAGGCTGAGTGATAGACCTAGTATGTGTATATTTAAGGGAAAAAAAGAACTTTGCTGAGCTGCAGGAAGCATTACTATGCCAGATCCTGCCAGCTGTTTTCTGGCCAAGAATCTATCACCAAATGTGGGCAGTGGGGTGTGTAACGAGTCTGGAGAAGGGATCCACATCTGCCCATGCTCCCTTGCTACTGGAGGTGCCATGGTCTGATAAATTAACAAGCTGGGTTGACCAGTTTTGTCCATTAAGAACATAATATGTTCTGGAAGAGTTATCACACAGCCGGTAGCATCCTCTGAAAGTTTCAATAAAAAAAGGTGTTTGCTGAATAAAAAGGAGATGAGTATGTGGCTAGTCATCTAGTTCCTGTTTAAACTAGATTAGCTGCACCTGAACATTTCAAGATTTAGGGTGTGTTTTTTCCTGATGCTATTCATTGCCCAAATGTGGTTCAAGACAAAAATTAAGTAACTAGATCTGCTGCCTGAAAAGAAATGGTCATTTATAAAATATCTGGTGGCACCAGACATCCTTCTGTTATACTTTACATTAGGCAACAAGAGCGCTAATCCCCTTTATTTCTTGTTTTACCTTCTTTATATCTATTTTTATACTTTTGTTTCTTTCTTTTTCCTCTCAAAGGGCTAAGATAAGCATACTCAACAAATGTATTTTTAGTTTAGGCCTCTGATCACATTCCTGCAGGACAAAGCAATTACAGATCTGCTTGCAAATATTATGTTACTTCTTTTAGTCGTCTTTATGCAATTGTGGATTAGGCTTTCAGTATCTACCTGCAGGGAATTCATGCAGAGCCATAAAAGCCTATTACAGTGGTGACTGGTGAGGCACTAAAAATACCTTAGTCTGAAACAGCTTGTTTTAGCTCTTTATCAGGTACTATGAAAAGTGTGCTACATAATATCTTACAGCAGAAGGATGGTTTCAAGAGGACNACCTAGAAAAACGATTGCTTCAGTCCTGGAAAAGTTATTGGCAGAAAAAAAAAAAAAAAAAAAAAGAGAGTGAGATAATCTAGCACTGGATGTTCCCTTCCATAAAAAGAGGAAACTCTTCTCAAAGCAACTCTATATAGTTAAGAGAAGCTACCCTGAAGAAAAGAAAGCCCTAGTTCAATGCTCCTTGAACTTGGCCTGCACTGGCCATTGTTCTCTTATTTCTTTCTCTAGGTCAACTTCAGATTTGCTCTTCCTCCCTCTGTGTCTCATCAATTCATCTCTCTGTAATTTCTCAGACATTATTTTTGGTGATTTCTCCTCTGTTCTCCTCTCTCATCTTCTGATCATCTTTCCTACTGATGTGCAGATACATCAGGTATTAATTAAGCTTCAGTCTTGATTCATTTGTCCTCTGCCATTATAAGACACTCCCTTCTAACTCTGATACCTATTTTCATTACCTCTGCCCTCATCCTGCAGGCTAGACTATCTTCCTCCACATAAATTTTGCTTGCCCTATTTTATTTTAGCCATCTTCTATCTCTGTTTTTCTAGCAGGCAGTTGAGCCAACATCAACAGTCCACCATCTTCTTACTTCTTAGGCCTGCTCACAAGCAGTGCTGTTGCCTGAAGCACAACTGGGGCTTTCTGACTCTTCCTTACCAGTCACAAACACAGGGAGCTCTTTCTGTCATAATACAGAACTGTTGTTTGTTTACTTTGATCCATAGTTTACTAATTCTTTATGCCTGTGTATGAGTATTGATGGGACATGTAGTCATAATGTCACCATTAGAAATAAATCATACCTTTAGACCTTAGCCTTTCAGGAATTATAATCAGCTCAAATGTAGATACAACTCAAGATCACAGTTCTTGAGTTGTGAGATCAAATTCAGAGTGTTTCTGTAGTTAAAAATGAATAAAATTATTTAGAGATTTTTAAGAGAAAAGCACTCATGCCTGTGTATAATTTTCAATTCAGGTCTCAAACTTGGGTTGTGAACAAGATTAAGTGTGAGTCTATTCAACTTTTCTTGCAATCACCCAGAAGTCAAGTAGTGGGTATAAAATAACGCCAGCCATGAAGACTGATAATTCCTATACAGAAACAGTTTCACCTGTCATTACATGGTATGACATATTTTAAACCTGAGTTTTTGGCTAAGCAGAAACCATTCTCATAATTTCTTGCTATGGTATGGTGTTTGTACACTGCAGAGGCAATGCATCATGCAGTGAATTTTTCACAAAATAATGCAGCTAGCAAGGAAAGTTAGCAATGGCAAAAAGGATGTCTGATGCATTGACTGTAATAATTATTCAGAAAGACTGAGTTTTGAACAGCCTAAATCAGTGAGTACTGAGGGGCTGCTGCTCTATCTCATGCCAGGCCTTCCATTGAGGAAAGAGCAGGTTCTATAATCAACAAATTATTAATAATTATTATTAATTATCTTTGTTTATCTGAGTATTTCTGGCCAGGGTTTGAGGCCTGAGCCATCATAGGCACTGGACTCCCTCCTGGCTGCTCCATCAGTCAGTCCTGTGGCAGTGGGGCAGCAGCCTCCTCAGCCTTCCCTAGTCCTCATCCTGAGTAACACCACCCAGCTGCACCTGAGTGAGGAAGAGTCCCATAGAAGAGGAATCCCTGAGCATCGCTAAGCATTCACGACAGCACACTATTAAATATATGCTCAAGAGAGGCATTAAGCAACTTGCTCTTTGGCTATTGCTGAAAGCCCCTGTAGAGGGTGACTGACCCTGGAGTGAAATAAGGAATAATAATATGAGATGCAGGAGTTTTTCAATGCTCCAGCTTGCATGAACTGGAAACTATTAAAAATCATAAGGAAGGAAATGCCAGAGCCCTGAACAAGGTCCACACAAAGTTCAGACTATACAAGCTAAACATTGTGCAACTCCACCAGCATGTTCAGTGTGTCTTATTTGAATGAAGCGTAAGAGTTAACTAATTTATTAAGTGGAATATTCCTTCTCTACTATGGCTATGTGGAAACATCCTGTTTTCTTTTTAAATAGAAAAATAAATTACACACCCTCACATCCCCTGTTTGCAATGATCCATCCTTCTTCCAAGAGGCAGTCCCTGAATAAAGACACACTACATCGAGCAGCTCTATAGAGGGGCATCTTTACTTAATACAATAAACCTGTTACATGGTGTTAGCATGGGGCAATAGTGGAAGCTCTGATAACAGTAAGTTTTACGTTATCCATGAAATAGCTGACTAAAAAGCAGGGCCTCAGGCTCCATTGTTCCTGCTTATAAGGTAACAATCCCAGAACCATTTATTATTAATGCTGCTTCTAACTGAAGCAAGTGGAAAATTAGATTTGAAGATTTTGGGTGAGCATCAGAACTGAAAATATAAGCCAGAAAAGCAACTGACTGGCTCTCTGCCATCAGCCCAGAAGCCCAAAATATTATTCAGTCCTTAACAAAATATCTGAAGAAGCAAAGAAATCACATAACACTTTGTTAGGAAGTTTGATAAATATTGATAAATATTGATATTTATCAATATTGAATTTATATTGATAAATATAAAATCTCCTCATTAAATACTCCTCCTAAATTCTAAGTCTGACACCAGTGAACACAGTTACAGCAGGCTGGAAAGTTAGCAGCTACCAGAGCAGCAAGGGATTTGCTAAAGTCCTGCTAAACCCAATAACAACCGTGACCGTGTTATTATCTAATGTTAACATTAAATAACAGCCATTGTCACAAGACCACAATGAACCTCCTAAAAATGACCAATTTCACCTCAGCAATGTGCTCCATGCATCTATCATGGAGATATCGATAGCTATCCATGTGATAAACCTCATATATAGCAGTTTTCGTTAACAAAAATGTTCCTGTGAATGCGTATGTTGTATGGGGTTTATTTATTTATTTGAGAAGAGGTCCCCCAACACCACAAGAATGTACTGCAGCTGTTCACTCACCAAAACAGGACAATATCTGTAAAGGTTGAAGACCTAGAGTGAGAGTTACTGACCTATTATATAAATGAAAAATTAGTCCTTAGTCAGAAGCTGACCAAGGTCAAATCTCATGCTGCAGGGTTCAAATGAGTCCAAAAATTCCCAAGATGTTTATTTGGGCTATGAAAACTGAGCCCACATGCTCAAGGGTCAATGGGTTCCTTCTGCTCATGGAGCTCTGCTTGGTTTTAGAAATACTATCAAAAATGACGTTGTTACAACCTGCCAAGTGGTGCTAGCCCACGGCCACTGTGGCAAAGCCTTCCTGCAGAGATACATATCTGATTAGCTGAGTCCTTTCAGGACTCAGGAACTTCGAATTTGAGTGTATACTCTTTGCACAATTCCTGAAGGAGGAGGATTTGTCAAAACTGAGACACACCTGCTCAGAAAATCTTGAAAAGCATTACTGCCAGTTAAGGATTTTGGCAAATCCTTCTCATTCAGAAACCACCTTAACACATCCTTTGCACAATTCAGGAAGCTACCTTGAGAATTAAAATTTCCTTTTGTGAAAATCTCCACTACCATCAAGCCTAAATGGGCAAATAACCAGACCTTTTGTCCAAAAGATATTCTATGCACCATCACTTACTATATCCATTGCTCCATTCCTGCAAACCTTAACTTCTTACAATAAAGACCTTCAGTGAACACCCTTGGCAGGAACTGACTTTAACTGAACTGGTCAATGTTATCACTAGTGTCTGGCCACTTCTCAAGTATGGCTAGCTCGGAAGACCACAAGTGAAATGTTGTGAATGCTTACCAAGCACATGAAATATTTCCAGGATAAGATAACCCACAAGAACGTATACTAACATTTTTTCTGATTCTTTGGTTTCTTTTAAGCATGACTTGTGGAGCTCCATTAACCAGAGATCAATGGCTTCCCTGAAAATGCAGTGGAAGAGGAACAAAACAAGAAGGACTGTTGACCTGGCATTGCTGGCAAACTGCGCTACATCTCTCGTAATGCTTTCAGCCTACCTAAAGTACTGGTGCCTGTGAACAGCTCTAATAACACCACTACAGACTACACTCTCAATAGACACACTTTCCAAGAAAAGAAAGGAAACCACTGACACCACAGAGAAAAATGCAAGAACTTCCTAAGCCCTGAGCCAGTCAGTCTGCATTAGTGACATGTACTTATGGACTGGTCAATGAGATGCTCTTTATCCCCGAGATTGTCTTCTGCCAACTTGCCGTATTCTTCAGAGAAATTCTGGGTTAACAAGCTTTTCATCAATCAGCTGAGGGGACAATTCAAAACACTGAGGACAAGTCCAGTGATATATTTAGGCCAGCTCTTTATTTGAACTCTGAAGCCAGCTTTTCCTGCAGCACTTCAGTGAAAAATGCTTGTTTATGCTTTTCCAGTTATAAGCTGAACTAAGAGTTATCATTTGGGAGACTGAAGGCTATAATTAATTACCTTCCAGTTGTAGGCAATTAAGATATAGATCCTTAACTCTTGCATAAGCTAATGAGGAGACATAATGTAGAGCACACTGAATCAAAGTAATGTAAACTACTAGTCTCGGAGAAGACAGGAGAAGATGAGAAGACCTATGTTGGTACCTACTCAACTTAACTGTACAGGTTATCTGAGCAAAAAAAGAGGAAAATTCTACAGGAAACCTGTGTTAAAAACCAAGCAGCTAAAAATGCAAGACCTAAATGGATTTTGTGTCAAGGACTCATTTTTTTCCTTGTTTATATAAGGCAGTCTGGAAAGATCGTGTTGGGCTGAAGTCTCTTCGAGGATGATGTGCTCCAGATCTTGCAGCTCTATCACAGAAAAAGAGAAAGAGTTCCTTTGAACCTGAGGAATGATCTTGCACCAAACCATCTGTTTTCTTTCTTTGATCTCTTTATTAAGAGGTGGTATTTTTAATTAGTAAAAATAAGACTGAAAACTTTGTATATATTTGTCTCACCTCATTGCAGAAGTTTTGCAAAGATTCCAGTACCGTACCCAAGACACACACACTAAGGTTCTGTAAAAACTGACATGACAATCTGTCTCACAGTTCCTTAGGGACAAGTTCCAAAAAAACCATTTAGGAGTCTAAGAAGATGTAAAGGTCCAAGACAGTGATTCAAAAGGAAAAAGTCTTGCTCTCTCCCCATCTGATACCTGTGAGTTTGTCTGTACTCAAGTCTTACCCAGAAAACTTATTTGGGGTGCTAAATGCTGTGCTGCCACAAATGGCTGGAGATAACACTTTCTTGCTTGACCTGGGTGGACATCTGATGTGAACCCATCTCCCGTCTAAGATTCTTTGGGGCTTACAAAATAGGCATGCCTGTTAGGACACCCATCTGGAGGCCTGATCTGCACATATTGCACACACACTGAATTTAATGAAACGGCAGCAGTAGCAGTAACTGATCACTGTTTATACAATACCTTAGCTATTAGGGCAGTTGCCAAGTAGAGAGGAGGCTGAAGACACAGCTCTACATTTTCCACCTCCCAGCTTGCTTTTAACCATTCAGCTGCTATCAAAGAGATGGAAGACAGCCTGCTTTGTCTATTTGAAGAACTGAGCCACTTGCTGTATCTGAAAGGGTGGACCTCCAGAAGGAGAGCTTGACCTAAGCACAGGCAGGCATCCCGTGACCCAGTGCCTGGCTACTGTCGTTCTTGTTCTGAGGTACCTAGTGGTGTCCAGCCAGGTGCTGGGGTGTCTGGTCTCCCTCAGGAGCAGAGAGCCTTTGCTTTGGATGTTGCATAATAGCTTTCAGCTCCAGTCTAGGACCTGTATTCAGGATCCCCTTGTAGAGGGTCTGCTCTATTGCGTTCTGCCACTGAATCACTGGGGGGACAGCACCCCAGGGCAGAGGTAGTTCAGGAGAGAATGCCGCTGGTGAAAGCTATGACTATGGCATCTTTCTGCTTATAATCTCTTACTTTTTTCCTTTTTGTGCACTAGGAGAATATGTGGTGTCACAGCCTCTCAGACAGGGTGTGCCAAGAATGGCCATGCCCAGCTGCTGTGGTACCACCACAAAGGACAATTCTGCACCAGCAGGCGATATGAAATGAGCCTTGGGGTTTCTCAAATTAGCTGAACTTTGCTGCCAGAAACAGCAGGCCGGCAAAAGCCCTGGTGGAATTAGTGTGTCAGAAACCGTGGTATTTTCAATATTTCTAATTTAAAAAAATATATACTTGGAGGAAATAATACAGAAATTGCCAAATATTTAAGGTCGAGTCATGCTTCCATAAAAGCCAGTGGGAGATCTGCCACAGACTTTTAAAAGACTGGGATTAGACTCTAAATAGCTCATTTATGAGGAAGAAGTGATATTTTAATGTACCGGTATTTTTCCAAACTGTTTTAGGAAAATTATTAATAACTGAAGAAATTTGAAAAACCCCAAAACCTTGAAAAATGCTTAATTACCATAGCAACGCCTGTCTTACTGTTGAATATCGCAGCTCCAGAGACACACAGAACTGCCATGACCAGACAGTTTCTTTTAAAATTTCCTGTTTGCTAAAATCAAAGAACTATACTGTATAATCCTCTTTAAACACAATAACAAAACCAGCTTCTCCTGGCATTAGTCACAGTCTGCCGAACGTTTTTCTACACCTTTTCATACACAGATGGAGATCACCTTTACTTAAAGCTTTTAAGGATCTTTTTGTTACAAAATGAAATATGGAATTGAGTTAAATAATGAATGATACTGCAAGACCTGTAGGGAATCTTTCCTTCCATGACTCAGTCTCACTGAGGGAAGCAAACAGTCTGAATGCTCTCAAATATTAAAATCCTACACCCTCGCACTGAATGACATCGACTTGCTGTCTAGTGCATAAATATTAGGAGCCCCCTCCGAAAAACAAAAAGGTAATAAAATTATCATAGTGTTATTAACAATGAACTTGTCTTGATTATAGATTCAAAAGCTGATGAAAACCTCTGCATGGCCTCAATTTAGCAAAATATCTGATAATTTTAAGTGCACAAAAATATTTCTGTTATGCTAAAAGATATTCTTCAGCTTCTCAAAAGTGAAAGGCCTACCTCTGACCTCAGGCAGGTTTTGGATTAGATGCTAAAATCACTGAGATGGAAGATTTGTGGCCAATGGGGGCCAGGCAGAGAGGAATAGCACTGGGCTCCACATGGCTGCTCCTGAGAAAGTGCACTGTTCCCTCCCCTCTCCTTCCAGGCAGTGGCCCCTGAGAAAACAAATGCAGCAGCAGGTACCTTTGTGTTATTACCAAAATGTGTTATGAATGTTCTTATCTTACCAAATTTAGAAGCCATTTTTAACTGGTCAGATCCATTATAGAGAATCATAGAACAGTTTATGTTGGAAGGGACCTTAAAGATCATAGAGTTCCAATTCCCCTGCCATGGGCAGGGGCACCTCCCACTAGACCAGGCTGATCAAAGCCCCATCCAGCCTGGCCTTGAACACTTCCAGAGATGGGAAGAGGATGAGATCCACACATTCATAGTCTTAACACTGATCTTTTACAATCACCAACAGGTTTTTTTTAAGTCGATGAAATTTTGTCAACTTGGAGCAACTTTGGCACACACGAATTAAATCTTTGAGAAGAAAGACCATGGAATCCAATATGGGTATCTCTTTGCCAACAGGAGTTCTGCCAAAGTTGAGGAGATCTACACTGCAGCTGACAGCAGAGGCGATGGGCTGGCTCAGTGGCAGCAGTGCAGCTATGACATTGCAGGGACACTTTTGCACAGCGTAGTCAATTATTCCCAGGTATTTTTAACTGCTGAGGAGCAGAGACCCTATTATAAAAAGAAGAACCTCCTGATATGTATGAAGTACTGTAGGGAACAATAATACAACTTTGTGGAGGAAGCAAGCTGTTTTCCTTTATTTGTGGCTATTTATAACTCACTTGAATATTTTGACAATTGCAAACAATTCTGTAGACTAGCTATTTAAACACCCGGCTGAACGTATCCCAGCAGGAACTTGAGTGGTTTATTAATTTTCTAGCCAGAGAGATTTAAACTTGTGATTCACTGGAGAATGTGCCAAGACAAGTCAGCCACTGAATTTCTAAACTTTCACCTTTTATAAATAGTCTTTTAATTAGCCCATTACCCCAATTGCCCCTCTCCTCTTCATGTGCAAGTCAACCATTTTACACTCAAAACTCCCCCTGAACTCCTCACTTAACATTTCAGCATAGGACATTGCAATGCCTCATACTGGAACTTTTCCTCATTTAAAAATCTAAATTATGAGAGACCTAAAATCAAAGCTTTCTTGAGTACTGTATAAAAGGAATAACTTTTTGGAGGAATGACTCCATAGCACCAGCTTCACCACACTACAGGAAAACTTTCACTCAGCAATTACTGTCACCAAGGAAATTGAAGTTAATTCTAGCTACCACCTTCTCAGATAGACCTCTGGTAAAAAGCGTATGGCCTATATTTGAAACCTCCGTAAATATCTCTAATGGCTTTTGCTGCTGCCTAGATCAGTTTCCTGACTAGCACACTCCAGATAGCCTAAATTAAAGTATGTTTGATATTACGTGTCATTAGTAAGTGAGCACTCTTACCTTTTCAGATACAAGACATCTTTACATCATTTGCATTTGAAAGGGATGAGTAATTTCCAGCTTTGAAAGAATTTAACCCACATGTTTTCTGCATAATTTTACATTCAACTTAAAAATTCTCTCTCTCCTGCCATACATTTCATATCCTTTTATGCTTAGGTTTCCCAGTATCTCTTGCCCTGCCAGTTTGTCCATATCTCTCATGAGTACTGCTTGGGAACTCCCAGAAGGAAGATGAAAGCTCAGTCGTACTCTGTTTTTCTTCAACTGACTTTACCAATGTCTGCTGGGGATTATCCATGGAAAATAATTTAAGAAAATAACTTATTCTCTACATAAAAGGCAAAGTAAAAATTAGATTTATCTTTAAAGATTAATATTTGTGCTAACTTAGCATTAGACATCTTTCTTTTAATTACTCATCCCTCATCTTCTTCAGAACTCCATGCAGGTCTGTTTCTATAAGGAGCAAACAAAAAAAAAAATGTCGTGTCCTAGACCTTCTCCTGTGTTATATACAGGATATATTTTGCAGCTGAAAGTGCTGCCCTGTTTCTTTTTAGTTTGTATGTAATGTCCTACAGCTAAACAAGGCAATGCATGTGGTCTGATGGCAAACACCACATCCCTTTTTTGCAGTCCTAGTGTTATAATTATTTGCACTTGTGACTCTTTTGTTGTTCACATAAATGACATATTTGCTCATTATTCTTTTTTCTCCACCCCCCCC
>VZRU01004553.1:28015-38808 GCA_013398155.1 Pedionomus torquatus | reverse complement strand
CCCCCCCCCCCCCCCGATTTCCCAACAGTAATTCTTATTTCCTGATTTCTCAAGCCTTCATCTTAAGAGCATTAATGTTTAAGCTTTGAGCAGGAATTCTTAAGAAGTGTACTGGTCATTGTGTAGCGTACTGGCTGTATTTTAGCCAGTCTATAAGAGCATCAAGTATTGCATGTCTGATTTTCACTACTGGTTTATAGCTCTAACTACACTTATTTTATTTGGCTGAGGTGAGTTAAGATACAAAGAACAAACTGCCTCTTCTAAAGAGATTTGACCCATTCTTTGCTGGGTTGCTGATATTGCTGCAGCAAACGCCTAGGTTCCCTTCTTTAAAATCATATTATGAAAGGTGCCAACTAGATAGTCCTCAGGCATGAAGTATCCTATTCCTCTGTATGTCAACACAAAATTATTTATAAATACTATACAAATGTGCACAACAAATTACTACAGGGAATTTTGCCTTGTGAGACAAAGAATTAAAAAAGGCAGAAGTTTTCCTGCCTCTGTACCTCAGGTCTCACGTTTTCCTTCTCTGGGTCATGTTTACGGGTATTTTCCAGACATGGGCTTCAACTCATGGGCACAGGTGTGCACATGTACACACCCACAGTCTGCTTCTAGACAACTCACCCTAGTGCCATTCAGGTTACTGTGAGACAACTAGGGCAGGTGGTACAAGTCATATCTGTCATATCTGGTTCATATCTGTCCCTACTGTCTAACCACATCTATCTGCTCTTTTTACTTAACCTGAAATAAGCTTTAAAGTGAGTCTTGGCATTAGTTTCCTATTAAAATTTTCTGTAAGTTAACTGTAACATCTCCCACCATAGAAAAAGTTCCAATTCCTTCATTATATCCTTGCTTTGCTTCCAAAGGTTCAGGCTATGTAAACTAGCCCCAGGCCAGGCTCATCTCTCACGTCCCCCTAAGCTGCTATAAACCAAATTAGATACCAGATCAGTTTATACACCAACATTCAGTTGCGTGACCACAGCTCCTGCCGCCCACTCTGACCAGAAACCCCAAGTGCTCTGAAGGAACAAGATAGGCTGCTCCCGGACTACTACTGCATTTAAAGAGTATTTTGATTTTATAAAAAGATGTTACAATGGAATCTTTATTTTTTATGATGAAATACTATTTATTCCACAGGAATTCTAACACATTCAGTGCACGTGGTCAGTGCTGTTCTATGCCAAAAGAAGGCTAGGCACTGGAGCAAAATACTGTCCACTGAACACCTACCTCTTTCATCCCAAACCTAAGTGCTGCCATGGATAGCTGGAATTCTGTCCCTCCATCTCTCCTTAAGTCCTGCATGACACTGAGAAGGTCACACAAACCATAGATTTCAAAAAGTGGCCACAAGTTATGCATTCTTCATTTTCTGGGTATCTAATATGAAACAGCTGGGAAGTGTTGCAGGCATAGCAAGTACTCATAGCTCCAGCTGGAGCTGGTTCCCACTGCATAGAACTGTATAAAAAGGTTAAGTGCTCTGAAACATATATTCTAAGCTGATGATCTAAAAGCAGAGGATGCTTCTCATAGTGTGGAATATTAGAACAAATCATTTCTACGGAAATGTGATGAAGACAAGTTCACTATCATTTGTGAATCAGAGCAAATCTGCAGAGGTTTTGGTAATGGAACATAGCTTTCAGATGCCCTGCCATAGTATAGCATCCACAACTCCAACTTTTGATGCAAGACATCAAAAGGTTTTGCATAAAACCACTGCAAAACCTGAATCTTTTCTCCTACTGCTTGCATATGTAGTGTTGTACACACAAGCAAACAAACAAGGAGCATTGAGGAAAGCAAGAGGAATAAATAAACATTCTAGGCTAAACTACTTGTAGGTACTTTTAAACAAAACCAATTGTGGTAACACTGCAAGGCAGCCCTCTTTCCAAAAGCTAGGTGCTTTTCCAGTTTAAAGAGCTTGTGAAGCTCTGCCTTCCACACATCATGAGGAAAGAGAGAGGCATTTCTCAGAGTACCAGGCATGCTGGGTCATCTAACGCCAGCATCTGGATCATGCAAAGAGTCACTGCTTTCATGTTTCTGGGTCTGAGTACATACTTGTATCTTACTCACGTGAGGCTGGGTGTCAGCTCTGTGCACCCTGGTTTCCACTGAAAGGAAGCCCAACTAAGTATCACAGAGGCAATCATGATAATTTTTCACAAATGAACAATGTTATTTAAGGGATCAGCTGTTACATATAAAGCCAAGCTAAGCTAGACAGAAAAATACAGCAAGGAATGAGCTCATATCATAAAACCTATGTATCCCAGCAAGACTGTGGGAGGCTTGGGTTAAATTCCTTTTGCTGCATGAGGGAATCTGACCTGACATCGAGGTGAATATGCTGATCACAAAAGGTCAGCTATATTAAGGCACAAGAGTGAGGCGTTCCATTATTTCTGTTCAAACTGTTCCACTTTGCATGGAATGAATATTCATAGGGCTCCTGAGAGAATGAAAGTGTAAAAATGTGTCTATAACTGGGTTGTTAGGATGATCAGCAGGGAAGGTGGGCAAGAGGAAGATATTCTTTTGGAATATGAGAGCATACCAGGCTAAGCAATAGCAGAGCAAAGATGCTGATGATGTGTGTTTGGGATCAAGGTGCTCACACTGCTACTAAGACAGAATTTGAATGCTTACATCTGATTGTGGTAGCACACTGTACTGAAGAGGCTACCTGGAAATTAATAGTTGTCTATTCAGTGCTGGATAATGTGAAGAAAAATACAGTGTGAAGCCACTCACAGAATGATGAGAACACCTCCCTTACAGCTATGAGAATAAAATTTTGCACTCTAAGATACCCATATGTATAGATCTAGGAGTAAAAATTATCCTCGCGGAAAAGTAATTAATTGAATGACTGCAAAGGTCTGATAATTGTCCTAAATTCAGCGGAAAATTCTTTATCTTACACTAAAAAGTATATTAAATAACTGTTAATATGAGCTCTTTCATGAAGGTATTTTTCTCTTTAGACTGTTGCTTTAATGACACTGTAATTATTGGAATAAATTGGGTTTGAAGGAATGCTAGCATTTTTAACATAGTGACAGTATCTTTTGTCATATTGTAACTTTTTATTTTCACTCTCTGATGCCTTACTATTGAATTAAACTTTTCAACTGTGAAGTAGGTGTAAATTCATCTCCGATAAAAAGGTGTTCATGTAAGTTTGTTTATGCTGACTTCTGCTGGCTTTCCCCAGGATTGAATCTGTCCCATAAAGTTTATTGTGAAATTATTTAAAGAGACATTGAAAAAGTCAGACTGTACAGGTAACGAAATAAATTTCTGTATATTGTCCTGAAATTATGTTGCTATGCAAAAGAGTATTTGTGCATGGCTTCTTTTATGGACAAAATCTATAGAATTTGACAAGAGTTAACAATACCGTTTTAACATTTAGTAACAAAAATGCTTTATGGGATCTGTATGCAGACCATTTGGAATTCTATTTAAAAAAAAAAAAAGAACCCAGTATCTTCCTAAATGCTTTTAGTTCTAATGGGGAACCCCGCAGCATCCACAAGAATGGCTGGCCAGTTCACACTGACTGAGGTCAGTGACAGCTCCACTAAGAAGAAGGATCTGCTTGTTCCGAGTGTGGCCCATTCAGTTGGAAGGAGAGAGAGGTTTTAACTAAGGAACACCAGGGGAGCCTGTGCCTTTTCATTTCAGTCAAAGTTCATTTCAGATTTTCTGGCTGCCAAAAAACCAGCAAGTTTGCTTCTGTTTGCATGTATATAGCTGGTTTGACGCTGTAACTTCCTTTTATGTGGAAGAGCAGCAGTAGACACTGCCTTCACGTGAGATTTGCTGTATGATTAAGTTTTACTAATAAAGACTAGATGCACCAGATCAATAACCTCTTCTTTACATTGCAGACTGGTAAATTAGAGTTGGGTTTCCGTCTCTCTAAGATTCAGACTGCTGCTTTGATACCTTTAATTTACCCACAGAATTTTTATGCCATTCATCTTCCATGAAGTACACTTTCTAGCTGATAGTGATATGCTGATTTACAGTAGCCAAAGATCTGGGGACTGTGTAGGAAGAATTTAGGTTATATTTTTTCAGGACACTTGAGAAAAAATATCTGAGGCTTGTCATGCTTTCATATTCATAAAAAAAAAAAAAAAAAAGATTTCTGAGAGCCCAGGGAAAAAACATCTCTAGCAAGAATTATTTAAGAAGAGGCAGAGAGAGAGGGTTACATCAGAGGAGAGAGGTCATCCCAAGCCTTTGGTTTGCTGGCAGAAATCTAGTCTTCCTCAGGAGCCCTCTAAGACTGCTTTCAACACAGCATCAGTAGATTTAAAAAAAAAAAAAACGCAATTATACAACAGGAATATTTCTTTTGTTCCTGTTTATAAATCCTTGTCCCATCTAGAGACTAGTAAACGTGAACCTTTCCCTCTCTGAGGACACCCACGTGTTCTCTATAGGAACCAGAATTTACATTTGTCTACGCTATGTAAAAGGAACCATTTAATTCACTTTGAGACTCACTGTCCTAAAATCACAGAGACACAGATCTGGGAAGGACAACAGGAGGCTTCCCTGTCCCTCCCCTGTCTTGGTATGAACTGTCCTTCAGAGCTATTCAGAGCTAGTTCTTCAACAGTCAAAACATTTCTTCTTAAAAGATTGCACTATCAATGCAACTTAGAGCAGTCAATATTTAGTTGCAGTAATTTTTTCTTGTCCTTCCTCGCTGGTCTTAAAACATAATGGATCATTATTCTTTTTATAATGACCTTTTTTTACATACTAGAAAACTTATCCCCTTTTAATTTCCCTTTTGTAGCCTGAAGGAATGGAGTTACCTTACCATTTAAAACCCACAATTTTCTAAACCCTTTAGCATTCTTTGCACCCTCCTCTGGATTTTCTCCAAGTCATCATCTTTTTTAAAATGTGGTGTCTAAAATTGGAGATAGTGGTCTGAGACCCATTTGGCTCCCAAGTAGAGCAGAATAATTATTTCCCAAGGGTTGTATACAATATTCTGTGAATGTATCTTTGACCAAGACTTTTTTTTTTAGTAAAAATACTGTGTTGTTACTCATAGTCAGTTTGTGATTCACTACAACCCCCAGATCCTTTTCCGTGCAGTCACTCCTGTTACTTGTCTATTTGCATTTGTCTTTGTTGAATTTCATCTGCTTTTAATTTCAGATAATGTCTGATTCTTCAGACTCATTCGTTTTCCAGTTCTGATCCTGTCATCAAAGTAGAAGCAACTTCTCCCTTCATACTGTCTGTAGATTTTCTAAACATATTAACTGAATTTCATCATTTGATCATTAATAAAAATATTTAGAAGAAATGGGACTCCACGTGAGGTGCCCTTCCAGGATAATGTGAATCACTGAAAATTATTCTTGGCAGTCACTCAATAACAATGACATGCAGAGGAGGGGGTTCAGCATTCATTTTACTTGGATGTGGGTAAACCACCCCAGTGGCTGTGGTTGTGCCACAGGGAAATGAGATTTTTCTTACCATTAGTCTATGACCCCTTTTCCCAACATCCACCTTCCAGAAAAGTTATGCAATGGAAGGGACTCAGGAAGATGGAGCCAGACTTTTCTCAGTGGTCTCCAGTAAAAAGCTGAGAGGTAATGGTTACAAGCCAAAATATAGGAAATTACATTTAAACACAAGAGAAAGCATATTTTTTTCCCCCCAAATACTATAACAAGTTTCCCAGAAAAGTTGTGGAGTCTTCACCTTGGTGACACTCAAAACCTGAACAAACATGGCCCTGAGCAACCTGCTGTAGATGACCCTGATTGAGCAGGGGCATAGGACTACAGACCTCCTGAGTTCTCTTCCAGACTCAAATGTTCTGTTATTTTATGAATTTATGAGACAATATTATTTATTTTATATATCCTTTCTTGAATTCAGACAGTATTTCAGAAATGTATTAAACTTTTTAGAATAATAATTTTAAATAGCCTTAAGTCATGGACCACTCAGTGGTCCACGAATTGACTCAATGGTCACACTCAGCAGCTTATTGTCCAAGTGGATACCAGTGATGTTCCTCAGGGTGCTGGGTACCAGTGCTGTTTAACATCTTTGTCGGTGACATGGACAGTGGGATAGAGTGCTCCCTCTGCAAGTTTGCTGATGACATCAAGCTGTGCAGCATGCTCAACACACTGGAGGGAAGGGATGGCATCCAGAGAGACCTGGTCAGGCTTGAAAGGTGGGCCTGTGTGAACCACATGAAGTTCAAGGGCAAGTGCAAGATCCTGCATGTGAGTCAGGGCAATCCCAAGCACAAATACAGGCTGAGTGAAGAATGGCTTGAGAGACCTGAAGAGAATGACTTGGGGGTGTTGGTGGCTGAGAAGCTCAGCAAGACCCAGCAATGTGCCAAAGCCAACCACATCCCAGGCTGCATCAAAAGAAGCATGGCCAACAGGTTGAGGGAGGTGATTCTACCCCTCTACTCTGCTCTGGTGGAGACTCCATCTGGAGTAGTACCATGCCCAGCTCTGGGGCCCCCAACGTAAGAAGGATGTGGAACTGTTAGAATGGGTCCAGCAGAGGGCCACAGAGATAATCAGAGGGCTGGAGCATCTCTTTTGTGAAGACAGGCTGAGAGAACTGGGGTTGTTCAGCCTGGAGAAGAGAAGGCTCTGGCGAGAGCTTATAGTAGCTTTCCAATACTTGAAGGAGACCTACAGGCAAGATGGGGAGGGAATTTTTATGAGGGAGCATACTGATAGGATGAGGGGTAATGGTTTTAATTTAAAGCCAATCTAAACAAAAGGTAGATTTAGATTAGGTATTAGGAAGAAATTCTTTATTGTGAGGTTGGTGAAGCACTGCAATGGGTTTTCCAGGGAAACTGTGGATGTCCCATCTCTGGAAGTGCTCAAGGCCAGGCTGGATGGGGCTTTGAGCAACCTGGCTAGTGGGAGGTGTCCCTGCCCATGGCAGAGGGGTTTGGAACTCAATGATGTTTAGGGTTGTTTCCAACCCAAACCATTCCATGATTCTAAGTTTTGTTCTGATCTGTAGTCAGTCTATTGATAAAAACTGAGGGTCAGTCTGGGGATTAGATTAGACATTTTGTCAGTCTCTGCAATACTGTGAATGACACATAACATTTCAAACAGAGTTTGAAACTCCATAATTGACTCCTCTGGAGAGTGAGTGCACATCTTTTTAACCCCAGATCAAAGTTTCCCAAAGTTTGAGCACTGGTATCAGAGAGTTTCCCTGCTACAGCCTCCTTCTTCCTACCATTTCACCTTTAAAAAGCAGCATGTTACTTTTAAGGAAGCAGAAGCCCAATGCTAACACTATTCGTAAAGATCTACATCCAAATTCATGACTCATATGACCCAGGCTAGGCCTCTGAAGTCAAATGGGAGTGTTGGCAAGCATGGCTTGTGACCTGGACTCCATCCCCTGTGTTCCCAGAACCTCACAGTCACTTCATTAGTGCCCACATGGATGAGTAACATGAATAGCATGAGTCACAGTCAGAGACTGGCTATGCCTTAACAGTTTTTCCACTGTGCCTAAGGCTTTTTGGATTAGTAAAGAAGCCCCAGTCCCAGCAGGGTGGTCAGACTGGCAGATGGGCATCTCTGGCCCCATTACAAGAGAATCTCTAATCACAGCCATCCACTGAGAAGTTTGTCGCTAGAGCAGAACAGCAAATATCAGTATTGTACCTTACTGAAGAGCTGGGCCAAAACGTATTTGTCTTGAAGCTGGAAATTTCCAACATTCATCCTTCCTAAAAGGGGTTTTCCTTTCTTCCCTGCTGAACTCAGTGGGGAACCTTTGGCTTCTGGTTTCACTAGGCACAGGACCTGACTCTTAAATGAACCCACAGCTTTTACAGATTACTGACTTGGAAACTGATGGACTGGCCAAAACTCTTTCAGCTAGTCTTGTAACCTGGTTTTGATACTTGGCAGGAATTTTAAAAGCGTTCATGCTTCTTTTTGCTCTCTTATTTATCAGATGTTTTTTCAACATTTTTCTGTTTTCACACCAGTTTCTGGTTGTGAAATACTGTAAACCCCATTAATTATAACAGAGAGTTTTAAACTATGTATTCAGACAGGTTACTAAAATGTAATGCAAGTACATTTTTCTGAACAGCAGTCCAATAGCAAGGTGTGGAAAAAACACATTTAACACAACACCCTCTATACATTTCTCTTAGTACTGTAGTTGAAGTCCACACTTTGTCAGCTATGATACAATTCTGTAAGTGCCTCTTCTTTTTCTCACATTCTGAACACCTTTTTTTTATTATTATTTATTGGTAAACCTGCTTAATTTCCTTAAAAGGCTGAATAGGGCTTTTTTGTTAAATTTTCCCTTGGAATCTAGGTATAAGTAAAAGTCCTCTTCTATTGAAAGACCTTAGTGTTTCCTTGTCCCAATTTAGTGATTCAACACAGATCATTAGATCATTTTACATAAATTCATCAGCACTTGTGTACTTCATGGAGATAACAGACGGGAAGGCAAGTCTGTAAGTCTTGCCAGAGCCTAGGTATGAGACAAACACCAGACAGTTGAGTATCAATTGTTTCTGCAGAAAAAGAAGAACCTGGGGCACATTACCACTGGCCACTGTGATGCCAAAGGGTTGTAGACACCTAAAGTAGCTCAGAAAGGTTTCCCAAAACCCTTAATAATATGTGATTTAGGCATCCTGAAAGGTAATTAGGTAAGTGACCAGGTAATAAGTTACATCAAAAGTCCTCCAGTGAATCGGGCCTCTTGTCCTAGGTATTTTGCCATATTAGTCAATCCTAAACTAAATGGAGAAATGGTGAAGCATTAGCCTGGCCACTGAGGGGAGGTAGTAACTGCATGGTATTCCCACCTACTATTGTTTGTTTCTTGTAAGAATTCATTTTGATCTTATCTTAAACTTCTAAAACTCTTGTGTTTCCTTATCAAATGTTATCATAATGTTGGTTCCTGGAGCTTTTTTTCACTAGCACCGTGACCCTCTAGTGAGGCTGATTCATGTGACTTCTGACTTGAAGGCATATAGATTCATATTCCTAACGAATATCATCCACACAGCTAGTTTAGTAGGAGCTGGAAAATTCAAACCTGCAAGACAAAATCATATGTTTTTCCTCCTTTTTCTCACAAAATTCACAATAACTGTAGAGATAGAGGGGTGTGTGTGGACTAGCAAGAGGAAAATGGAATAAAACTCTAACAGTAACTCCTGGAAATATTCTTCTGCCAAGATGCTTCTGTCTTACTGCAATAAGCTCTACAGATAGCTCCCTCCCACTTCCAAAAAAAAAAAAAAAAAAAGCAATTTTTTACATTTCTAACAGATAATCATGATTTCCATGAGGCAAGTCAGTTTGAATGCTCAAACGCTATTGGTTTCCTAGTTAGAAGTTATATTGGGCCAAAGTATTTGCACATTTCTAAGACAAATCTACTGCTATAGCACTGAAGGCACATCCCCATTACCACATAGTGTTCAGCTATTTCAGGAATGAAGAGTTTTAAGAGCTCCCCAAGGTTAAATACAGCATCCTGTGTGCAAGCTGAGTTGCTATGGTGACATTGCTTCATACTTGCATCCCTCACTTGTTTAATACAGGCCTATGGCTTTCTAATTGATGATGAACTATCAAACCGTCTTAGATTTACTGTAGAAAAGGTGATTTGTATTTCAGACCAAACTAAACGTGGAGCAATTAAACCTGAGGAAAATACATCACCACAAACAAAATTCTGTTAAAACAGATTTTAAGTTAAAGCACCACCTTTTAATTTGAAGCAATATTGTTGCAACCTAGTAGACACAAAATATGCTCCAGGAGGTAAATCTGGAACTAGGATTTACAGTTATAAAATTATAGTTACAAAAGCAAGCCATTAAATGTCAGGAAAGTATACTGCTGTCATTGTGAAAAACACTAGTGCTCTGGGTATTTCTAAGGTTCTGCTCTGGGTATTTCTAAGGTTCTGGTCTCAGTCCTTTGTACTGTCTCAGCCTCCACTCAGTGGGAGTTGAACCTCACTACCTACTCTTGGAAACGCAAAATACGTTCCATCAGATGTAAATTAAGAATATTTATTTATTTATTGTTGGTATCTTTATTTACAATTCAGAAAGTACAATGTCATTTCAGAAAGCTTTCCAAGGAAGTGATATGTGACGTCTATGACTCTGATAATGATCTTGTGAGGCAGCAATTGACTGTGAGCATTAATTAAGTACGTAATTCCATGATGGGGATCATAGCTCTTTCCACAGACGTGGCTGTGTGGGTTTTTTCACCTCTAGCTAAAATAATCAAAATATATGTGAAAAGCTAATATTTTCTAAAACTGTTAGGCCTTTTGTTTTAGGGAGAGCACTGTGACACTCATGTTGTGCTGGGGAGGCAGAACGTTTTTAGGCAGCTGGGACAATTAAGTAGTCCTGGTGCATTGGTAAGAGGCAAAATATAACCAGAGTAGACATTTCTCAAAGATCTTTTTATCTAGAGGGGAAAAAAAAAAAATAAAAAAAAAAAAGCTCTGATTGCATTTTTCACAAGCTCCAGAACATGCTGGAAGTGAAGGCTTCTCTGCCTCTTCTTCTCAGCATTTGGGCTCTTCCCTTAAGATTTTCTGTCACTCAGCACCTTTTGCTACCCAGTGACTTCCAGTCAAACACAGTTCAAGAGAGAAAATCTGAGACACACCCTTCGTTCCCTGTTATTTGATGAAAATTATTCTGG
>VZRU01004553.1:0-27984 GCA_013398155.1 Pedionomus torquatus | reverse complement strand
TGACATTCAACATGTTACAGCTTCCAGACCACCAGCATGCAAAATCATTTTGTGTATAACTGCCTATTTCACCTGATCGAGTGTATCCAGGCACATTTTTTATTTATATCAACAAGTACAACATGCTAAATACTTTCCAAACACTTCCTAATTACCGTTCTTCTCAGGAAGTCAGAATGTAGGACAAGAACAGTAATTGCTAGTCCTTGGAAGAGGAAAAAAAGGAGAGCATTTATACCAAATAAAGTTGACTATTCTGCCAAGTTGACTGAGGTGAAAAGGGGCCTTAAATGTAGATAAGGTCAATGTATTCCTATCCCCAGGATGCTGCTCATTATCTTTGCTGGGAACATTAAGCTGAAGGTTACTTTCTTCTTAATCTCACAGTTTCTGTAGCTCATACTTATAAAAGAATAACTTAATACTGTCTACTCTTGTGCTGTTGAAGAAGTCACTAATACATTTGGAATGTAATTTTTATTTTTATTTTTTAAAAGTGCAGTAAGTGGGGAATGGATAGACTGAAACACATGATTCACAATAGATCAAGAGGCAATTTTTTTTAGGGAAGGAAATCTTTAAAATACTCCAGATTTCAGCTTTCACAAGAACATCTAGTTTCATCCTTTAATGTACGTTCCCCTGGAGACCTGATGAGTTTGCAGTTCAAAGACTAACAAAATATTATCTGTGAAATGCGTGGGTATCTATGTGGGTAAGAAATTAAGTATTATTATTTGAGAAAGGAACACTAATTATGATTGTTGGAACTTCAAGCTGTTGTCTGCAGTGTCTGATGTTTGGGTGTCACATGCTGCAATCTAACAGGCAGACATCTGAAAGCTTGATTCATAATCTTGGTTGCATGTATCTTGCAGCAGTAAATTGAGAGGGGTTCTTAAGAAAGTCGAGGCTAATTATCAAAGAAGTTTGACAGGCAGTGAATGTGCTATTTACTGGACATGGAATGAGCATGTGCAAGAGTAAGTACTATCACTGTACCATTTAAAGACAAGGTTTGCGAATCAGCCATCCCAAACTGATTACCAAACCCTTCAGTCCCAAGAGAGAGCTAGTAATGAGATGCAGCTCTAATCCCATGTTTGTATACATGTTTGCAGTAAATATAATGTTCCCTGTTTAAAAACGCTTCAGGATGAATTCTACAATTTACCAGGGTAGAAAGAGCATTTTACCTCTCACTACAGTAAAGATTTGCTAGTAGTTTAAACAAGCTATGATAAACAAGCAATGTTTACCACTGAGAGAGCTGACTGTAAAAGAGGCATTAGCATTTCCATACAAGGGCAAGCAGTTTATGAGGATCAATCTCCATCTTGAATAAATGTGGGTTCAGCAATCACAAAGGAGGTAGAAATCTCAATGGAAACTCCAGTACCAGTTCCTTCCTGCTCCCTTTTGGAAGACCTCAAGGAAGGGATTCAACAGAAATGCACTCATGCTTCCCCAGTCCATCCTTGCTCTCCCATCTCCCATGAATGCAACCTGTTTGTAGACAGACAGTGTTGGCAAAGTCCCTGATATGCCAACCAGGAAACCATTAATGTCTACAGCTTGTTAGCTAAACGACTTTTAGATATCGGACCAATTGATGGTTTTCTTTAATTTTTGTCAGCAGGCTATTAAGAAACATTTATGACCATGCTGATTCGGTATTTTATAAATGAGTACTTCTGTTTGCTTTAAATTTAATTTGACTTGGACTACAGATTCAGCATAGCTGGGCAAAAGTAAAATATTTCAAGCCTATAAGGATGTACTACTACTCATTAGTACCAGTGTTCTGGGCAATATTCAGAGAAATCCAAGCACTTTTCTCCAGGATATTCAAAGTACGAAGGGAGTCTTCTGTCAAGGTGTTTCAGGAACTGGAACTGGAAAAGTGTATTCTCAAGACCAGAATTACCCATATCGGCTTTCTCGTATACAAATATGTCCTGAGGAGATAACTGGAGCCTTGCAGTTTCTGCAGGATGCCAAAAAGTAATGCGCTTCCAGGGCTTGTAGGGAGACTAGCAGGACAAGCTGCAAGTCTGTTGCAGGGATACTCAGCCTTTGGCAATGTCATGAGGAGTAGGGAGGTACATTAGAGGTTTGCAGCACCTAACTTTAGGCTCCTGCTCTGAACTTTCCTCTGGGAAAACTGACCTCTGTCTATTGACTCCACAAAGAGTAAGGAGAAAATCTCCTATTTTAATTGACTTAGTTACCAGCTAAACTGGTACCAACCAAGAGTTAGATTAAAATAAACATAGTGATTTGTCATTCCAATAGAGAATTTTAGCACTAAGAAGCACTGCAGAATTGTTGCTCTTTTTCAGCATAAGGTCTCATTTCTAAGGGTGGACATTCTACATCTGTCTGGAACAGATGGCAAAGGAACAATACAGGGCATCTTAAGAAATCACTAGTGTTCATAAAATCACAGAATGGTTTGGGTTGGAAGGGACTTTAAAGATCATCTAGTTCCAACCCACCTGCCATGGGCAGGGACAGCTCCCACTAGAGCAGGTTGCTCAAAGCCCCATCCAGCCTGGCCTTGGAAACTGCCAGGATTGGAATGCTGTACCCATCCAAGAGGTAAATACAGGATGACAGTCTCCAGACTTGTCAGTTTGCTAACTTTCAAAAGCATTTCAATCCCTGACAAAAATTCCAATAGAACAGCATTCTTTAGGTTAATGCCAGAAATTTTGCATCGTGGTGAACAGTTAGTACTAAAATCAGACTCCCTGCTGCCTTCCGATGTAAAAATAACTCAGTACTTCTGAGCATGCTACAGAAGACAAAGCACTTTAACAGTTTTTTAGAGTTAATGAGGCAATTACTGGATGCTAGATAAAGATATGTTTCTAACAGTGTATTTAAAGGGTAAGTCATAGTACGGATGTGAACCTGTTCTACATTTTCTTTTTCAGAAAAACTATTTTTAAAAATTACATGGACCTTATTGATATCTGTGTGTCCTGGTTTGAGGTAAAACAGAACCAATTTTCTGGTTTGTAATTTTGCTTTTTAGCTGGGCCTCTTCTAACTAACTAAACTCTAAAATTAACAGCATGTTGTTCAGACACTGTTCACTCTCACAGAGATAAGACCTGATATACCAAGGAATGGTATGCAGAGACGCTCATGAGCATACTTATTGCTTTAACAACCAAGGTCAGCTTACTTTGTTATTTGCCCTGTTGGAGGGTCAGAAGTGGAAAAGTGTAGAGGGTCACACCTGTAGGGAGGAGTGGACAGGACAGGTGACCCAAAACTCACCAACAGGGTATTCCATTCCATCTGCATCACGCTCAGTATAAAAGCTGAGGGATCAAAGGGTCAACCCTCTTTCTTCAATAGCCAACATCCAAAGAGGACTCTGTCTGTTCATCTGCTTTTTGATCCCGATCTGGGTGTTCCTGACTCCAGAGCTGGAATCCGGATCCCATCCATCACTGAGCCCAGTCTGGGATTTCACCATTTCCTCCTGGTGATGTCATCCTGGGAGCTTGATATGGTTTTGTATATATTGTATCTATTTCATTATTTCCATTTTGATTTTAATGTTAATACTTCATTAAAATAGTTTAGTTAATTCTAAACTTGTAAATCTCCTTATTGCTTCCTCTCCTCCCTGTGGAGAGAGCAGGGGGAAGGGCCCTCTGTCATTCAGATTGGCAAATCCATTCCAAAACCACGATACCACTTAAGTTCCTTCTCATGCTAATGAATTAGACAAATTCATCTTAAAAACAAAAAAGCCCAAAGTCACCATTTAAAATCTACAATTAGATAATTACATATATATTTCATTAAGATTTTATAGTGGGAACTATATTATCATGGAGCCTGAAAGATTTTTTTCTGTGCTTTCTACCTTCTTACTTGTAAGAGCTTAAGGGTCCAAATGGACTCTTCCACCTCAGGAAAACTTTGGAGACCTGTTACTGACTCAAAGCCAACAAGAAGCATCTTTGAAGGATACTGTCAGGACAGCAGCACTTTGAAGTTGCTCTCATGTACAGAGACAGTCCTTGTTCAAAATACTTCCTCTCTAGACAAACCAGACACAGGAAAAGATAATAACACTATTTGCATAGAGATTTGCTAAGGTCACTGAGGAAGGCTGGTAAAGACCTGGGAAAAAGACTTCGTTAGTTGTTACACCATCCTTCCTCTCTGATTATAAGTCTCTGCTGATAAATGCTCGCTCTAAATTGAATTACGAGTTAATTAGCTTTCAGAAAACTGACTCAAAAGGATCAGAAGCTGTAGTGCACCAATTTGAAATAGAGCACTTAGACATAGCATATTAATCGTAATAGAGAAAGAAAGAAAGCAAAAATAATAATAATAAAAAAATCCAGATTCTTTTAACTCCTGTTTTTGAAAGAACAGTCATTTACAAACCAAGACATGTAACTAGTTTCCAAAGCAACAGTAACTAAGAGAAACCAGTCATGGTTTTTCTATGCTGGGGTTAATAGGGTTAATAAATGGAGGCATGAAATACCCTATCCAAACCCACATAATGATTGTAATGACTGATAACTAAGTATTTTATATTTTATATTACAAAGGAAATTGCAAGAATATAATAAGCATAAGAAAATGTAAAGATCATCATGCAAAACACTTCTCAGTTGAAGCAAGTGTTACAAAAACATAATATACACTTTGTAGCTGATGGACATGGTGAATTTGAGGACAACTATATTTTAATATTGACAGTAGTATCTTAGTAATGAAGTGTAAATAGGTTCTTATTAACTAAGAGAGAGGTTAGCCACAGGGAAAATTAAGAGCTGGAAGCAAATCTCCCAGTCATTGCCTGGCAGGAAGAGCTTTCAGGACTTCGAAGGACTGACATCTTGCATAAAGACAAACTTCTACTGGACCCTGACTTATATCTTTAGTATATATGCAAATGTCTAAGAATCCACATGTGCTTTTACAATTTAGAGCTGAGCACTATATTCAATCAGTAGGGTTTTTTATTCTTTTAATAGCTTGATGAAAACATTTCTACTGAAGCAGTCTTTTTGCAGGAAATTAGAGCTTTGGTTAATTTTCCAAGGTCTGCTTTTCATGCTCCATTTGATTTTTGTCTGAAATATGAAAACCTGAAAGACAAAATTTTCTCTGAATCCCAAAATTTAGAAACACCAGCAGGTGTCCTGTGAGTTTCATCGTCTTCCCATCTTCTTGGATTGCTCTCCCAAGCCCATCCCCCCTGGTGCACTGTTGACAGGAACTCCAGCCATGCTCCTATTTAGCAACACACAGATCATCAGAATCAAATTAAGTGGAGAAACTGGAACAAAAGGAGAAATAACTCTTACTTGTGAAATAAAATAATAAAAGTAGTCACTGAAAATATTTCACAGAATATGTGTGTATTTGTGTCTGTATGATCTTCAACTATTTTGACAATGCAACTAGCTATACTTCTCTAAACTAGCTATAATAAATACCACTAGTTACTACTGTCTTATGTAGCCACCTAATGTACCGGGCACATTACTATTAAAATATGCATGATTAACAGTGGTGATTGAAACTTTTAACCGGACACTTCTAAATCACAGAAACTAAAGAAATACTTTTCTCCAAATCACCTGGGAAATTTCATCAGCTACATAGTCAAGCCATGTAAATGTGCCATACCCTGCCCATTACAGATCTAGCTCCTTAGAAAAATGTTAGCTGTGCAACTATCCATATCCATGAAATAAATGACTCGGTCCTGCAGAAGCCTACCAAAATCAATGGGCTCATCTGTGTTTTGTGCTAGGTTGTTAGAACTGTCTGGTCTCAAATGCCATCACTACCCCACAGGGCATGCAATCGTCACATGCAGGATTTCAAGAACAATCCAAGGTCTCTCAGAATTTCACAAATAGGAGTCTATTGAGCATGATCTCTGTTCACCTTCTTGGATCACAAGCCCAATGCTTCCCTCTGCAACTCTTGCCTACACCTCCAATGGCTCCACTGTTATCAGCAAACAGATTAGCTCATGGACCAACCGCAAGAGAAAAGACAAATGGGATAAATAACATCTCCACAGCTCACTTTGTCCTAAAAGAAAGTGTCGGACTTTTCACTCCCAATTAAACAGCCCATCATTGTATTTTCCCAAGCCACAGAGATGTCACTTTGATATGAATGGGGCCTCAGGAAACTCCCCTGGGAAGTGGTGTCACTATGTGCTGTGCAGGAGCTGGCTGGACCTGAAGGTTCTGTCCTGGAGCTCCTCTAAGACCTAAGTCATGCAGAGGAGGGCCTGCTCTCTTAGCTGGGTTTGTGGTCAACAGGATCTACTCCCAAGGACTTGTCAGACACAAAAGTGTAGCTTTTGGGCCTGACACAGCAGGTTGGGGATTTAAAGGGTGTTGGTGTAGGAACAGGCAGGAATTCCAGGCCTGCCCTACCATGCTCAAAGCTTTAGGATGTTTCATGAGATGAAGCCTCCAAAACTTGTGTTAAAAATCCGATTTTCTTTAGTAATATATGTAAAATTGATCTGATCTGGGAGACTACACTAGGACCTTGTCACTCTTGGAAAATATATGCTTGAACTTGCTCTGAGGTGCAAGTTGAACTGTGTTTTTCCTGTAAGCCCAAGAGCTGGCTCCCCCTCTTCCTGATTTTCCTGGGTCAACCCTGAGGCACAATCCCATGAAGATATGGTGAATCTGGACTCTCAACAGGCTGGGGGAGTTCAGATTGATTTCAACAGCCAACATACTGGGCCCTTTCCTCTTCACTGTCTTGAAAGGGTCCTATTTTTCCAAAGCTTAATGCCCACTTCTTGCAGGCAGAAAATCCTTTAATGTATCAACATGCTGTGTGCCTGATGAAGAGTGTTTAGGGACTTGTAAAGCAAAGAATACTGAAAATGTAACAAAAGTGCTATCACAGCTATATGCACTTGTGGGACAAAATTAAAGGGGAATGGTACCAGACTGAGGCTGCAGTAACTTGGTAACTGAAATGTTATCCACAGTATCCTTTAAACAATGAGCCAAATGCTAAAGACCATATTTCAAACACTGTTTATTATTTCCTTTGAAGCCTTATGCAAGTAATGTTTAGCATAAAAAATGAGCTGGTAATTTAGGATTTTTCCCACTGTTTGTATACAATTTTCTTTTTAAAATCTAAGGAGAAAGGGAAACAAAGGTTTCGGGATGAGAACAAACCGAAATACAAGAACTTCTGTGGGAAACTGAAATAGCAGCAGGATTAAAAGCAGAAAATACATGCATCCCACAGACTCCTTTCTTGCCTCTAAGGCCTTTCATTCAAATACTGACCAGGACCACTGTAGCTTTGTTTATGGCATCTGACAAGCTCAGCGCCTCTGGCTGTAAGACTGCATTAGGTATTTTTAAAGTAGGTTTTTTTAAGCTTTAGGGAACAATAAAACAGTATTAGGAATCAAATTGAGCTCTCCCATATTTGCTGAGCACTCCATCTATATTGTTAAGGTAGAGGTAAATTTGTGTGTATGTGTAAGCATGGGCATATCTATGTGTGTTCATATGTGTTGAAATATTTAACTATCGCAGAATTGGTAAGATCTGTGGTTGTATATTGGGGAACTCCAGAAAGTTTCAGAAGGCCATGTGATGTGATACTCATATCTTCTTGTTTTGTAAAACTGATTGACAATATATGTAATTCTTGTTAATTCACTTAACAGTTACTCATAGCGTGTTAGCTTAAATCACATAGCTTTTTGTTTTTTCATATTTAAGGATTTTGGGGGAACTTTTACCTATTTGTAGGAAAGAATGGATTTTTAAAGCTTGTTTCAGCACCACTGCAGCAAATAATTTCTCATCAACTTCCACATCTGCAGGACTAACGTCCTAAAATTCAAATGGCTTACAGCTGTCATCTTGCCCTCTAGTGGTATTTCTTTAAAGCCACCATTGAATAAAAAACAGATGGACTACAGAATTTTCAATTTATGACAAATATAAATTGACTTACGTTGCAGTTGGAGAAGCAAATGAGTTTTAAAATTGCCCAACTATTCTAATTTCCCCTAGCACAGCAGACAAAATAAGGCTATTACAAAAGCTCTGAAAAATTCACAGGAAGGTTTGCAATTGAAGGTCAGGCAACTCAGGGGGGGCAGCTTGATTTATTTTGTTGGTAAAAGATACCCCATTTTTTTCAACTTCTTCTCCAGCATTTCAATATCCTTCATCCCTGATAAGAATATACTAATGTTTTGACATTTTATTTCTTGTACAGGGGCTATAATGTCAGAGTTGTTGGATCACCAAATATCACCCAGTTTTGCAAGAACTGGGAGCAAAGGTTAAAAAAATCATCATAACAGCAGGAATTGCTGCCTGTGATTTTCTTCAGTTGTCTCTCTGGCTTGTTTATAGGATGCAGAGAGACAATGCTGAAAAACTTCCAGTAGAGTGAGAAAACAGAGGTCATCTTAAGATCATAAGGGAAAGAAAGGCAGATACTGTTAACGCACTTCTAGGCACTATGTGCTGAAGCTGATTCATACCAGAGTAAAGGCTGCATTGATCTCATCTATTTCATATGGCACTCCTTCAGTATGTTACATACCTCTTATCTTGCAAAATATTTTGCTATTTACTTGCACTGTTCTGTGAGTAAAACCAAAAGAGGCGGGGGTCAAGTCAAGAGAAAGGTAAGTTTTTCTTAGGCAGAAAAGACACAGAACATTAAGGGAAGAATCCTAAAACAACCTAGGACTGAAATCTCCTTCTTATGCCTTGTCACATTTCTACCTAATTTTTCACTGGACTAGCACCATCAGCAGAGGTTTGTGCAGCTGATCTAGCTGAAACCCAACTCAGTTGAGGAGGAGGCAATTTATTTTTAGTTAGATCAGCTCTTCTGTCCAGTTCACCAGGTAAATCCCAAGACTGGATCAGGATAGCAAAGAGCTGCCCAGGAAACCTGGACTGATCAGCTTCATCTGCAAAGGTGGTGACCAATATATCTGGCTGAGATTTGGGGCAGAAAAAAAGGAGATGGCATGAGAGCACTTCTGTACAGGACCTCTGTGTGGGTCATCCAAACCTTTTATGTATCCTAGAGGTTCATGGAGAAGAATTGCCTAATCTCAGAGTCAAAACCAGGATTTTTGGACAATTTTGTTCAGGAGGCAATTAAAAATGTAACCTCCACCAGTTTTCCACCCGTTTACATTTCTACAAGAGAGGTAGCCTGAGGCTCTGGCTTTTGTGTTTCAGTATTTTTAAGTGGTCCATGGAAGAAGACTCTGTCAGAGGTAGCTCAATGAAAACGCATGATGAGGAACAGATACTGCTTCCCTGGCAAAGCAAATGATATCAGACTTGGGGCTACATTTGTCCCAGAACTTTTCACTTCTAAATAGAACAATGAGGACTGCAATACTCACGCTTATGAAAATTCATAAAGACAATTCATGCTATCACTATTATGCCCTGGGAGGAAGTTACATTGGCTCTCATCTCAAAGCTTATGACCAGCAAAAGCCTGTTTGCAAACATTACTAAAAGCAATAAAAAGAACTTAACTTTTCAATAAGACTTTCCTTCTTGGATTATTGAAAGGGTTTCTACTTCATTTCGGTTAAGTTACCAGACAACGATAAATATCTTTCTAAATTTTCCTCTGGGCCTAATCCTGAAGTCCTTACTTGATACTTAATCACTCTTGACTCTGGCAAGCAACCTTTTGCTTTGCAGGTACAAGTGCAAAGTTTCATACCAGTAATGACATTTATTGCTTTACTAGGAATTTTGCTGCGCCATATTCTCTTTGATCATTCCAAACAAAGCAAAGAACTTTACTAGAGAGCCACATGAGCCACAAAATCTTTCTCTGTAAGTAAAATTGGTTTTAAATACCTATTTCGGGTCATTCTGCTGTGGAGATGGTTTAGTTAAGAGTTCGTAAGCTGAAGAAACGCAAAGCAACTTTAAAATATACTGATCTCTACACAGAGATCTAAGTTTAGGCTCCCGTCCAGTTCTTCACTGTGAAATCATAATTTACCTGAGTTAAATATTCACTTCCTTCTTAGTGACTCTATTGTTGATGTCAGCATTACCATGTAGACTAAATTCACTGAAATTTCTGAAAATCTCTGAAATTTCTAAAAGCCAACTGTTATTTCCTTTTTATACAAAATAAAAATAATTCTAAGTGCAAGCTTTGAGATAAGTGTTCAAAATGTTCAAATTTCAAGCACCTACATTAAATAGATAATCTTTATTTCCCCTCCTAGTCCACTGAAGTTGGTTATTTATGCTGAAGGTTTTTTGTACCTCTCACTGTGTCCTTTTACTCTCACCTGGAGTCAGCCTTTGGGAAAGTCTATTGCTTTATAGCCTATAGATGGAGCTCAGAGAGACAAATCTTCTCATAAAGCACCTTTCTACCAAGCAGTAGCTCTAAAGGTAGAGATAGTGAATACAAAACCCTACAATGCTTTGGTCAGTACTTTAACTTCCCTAATTATCTTTAAAAGCCAGATGAAATAAATCAGTGACTGCATTTTCAGGTTGAATCTTTATTGAGATTATTATTGTAAACATAGCATATGAATCTAGAGATGCATTCGGACAATTCTAGTATTGGAAAACCTATTCCAGCCTGACAGTACTAAAAAAATTCCCATCAATGCTGTACGTTTACATGCAGTGCAGACTGGAGAGAAAAAAATTCCTTTAAGAAATAAGTTATTTGGTTAGTGAAGTTGTTCAAATATTAATAAATGCAGTTTATTCCAGAAGACAGGAATCAGTGAAGCTACTAAACTGGTAGAGGATTTATTGAATGTGAAACTTAAGAACTGTTTTTCTGTCTGTGACTCAGGAAATAAAAGCTTTGATACTATTTGATCAGACAGATAATATACTTAAAACTTCCAATGAACTTCCTGTGTCCTACCTAACTTAACAGATGTCTACTTCAGAATGCAAGTTTCAGCTTATGCTTTCAGAATTTAAACCTGAGACCAAAAAACAGACTGAACTCAAGAGAGTTAAACAGTTTGATCTTTACAGTGTATCACGCATACATGAGTAAATTATCTCAAGGCTGGAAATTTAAATCATGAACCACTCCTTAAATCTTTTTCAAATTATGTCCAGACTGCAATTGAAGTACATTATTGTTGAAGGTAATACTGGTGTATGCATTTAAATAAGTACGTGTATATATACTTAATTTACATATAAAATATTTGTATACATATTATACATGATCTTTTTTTTTATATATAAATGAACAATTCATCCACATGCAAGACAAACGAATTGTGGGAAGGTTCACGTTCACCTTTTGTTTCCAAGTAATGGTAGGATAGTCAGAACATTTTGAAAGACCTGTCCAAAATATCACTGCTGCTGTGAAGTTGGAACTAGTAGCATAATAGAGAAGAATGGTCCCCAGCATAAGCATTTGACCCCTAGCACTCTAGCCATTGGCCTGATCACAAACTTTCTTGCTCATGCTCGGAAATAACCTATGCAGCACTAGTACTAATTATGACAGGAAGCTATCATGCTGTTATCCACAGGCTCTGCGTAAGAAATATTCTTGGACAAACAAGTATGGACATAATTTGATATTAGCAAAGAGGGAAATGAAAGGAAGTGCTATGCAAAAAGGCAGAGAGGAGGCAAAAGGAGATCTGCAAAGGAGATCTACAAAAGGCTGTGGTTATGCATAATTGATCTCAAGAGGCACTTTACTGGTGGATATGTCTTCTATAGGCTCTGTCTTCAATGAGCTGAATTTCACTGAAAGCGCTCAACATGTTTCCTTTCACCTGCACTGCTTCTGTAGGACTACCTCAATTTCAGTATGACCCTGGAAAAATCACTGTGGTCCGATGGAGCTCATGGTGAGTTCTGTGACTCTAAAGGTGAAAACCTACACAAAAGGGTAGTAATGGCTTGGTCTTTGCTCTGGGACAGAAAAAGCCACGGACTTTCTTGCTTACTATCCTGCTCTTGGCTTTGTTTAAAACTGAGAAGACACCACCAGTCTGTCTCCCATGTCCTGGCCTCAGAGGAGGAGACAGATTTAACCTTTGGCAAACTGAAGCCTTTAGGGACATTTGTTTCAGTTTTGCGGGCTGTGTTTCTATGAGCAGAGGAAGCTACTATATAGCACAGAAATATAGGACGAGTGATTACTGTGTGCCAGATCTATGGAGAGCAGGCGGGAAGTGTTCATCTGCATATGGTATAACAGTTCATTAAACACAGTAAACTGCCTGCAGAATTTGCATAGTAGAAAGAGGGCATTTCATTTTTCCCTCTCTATTTGAAGGAGACAACAAGCACTGAATATATCTCAGCAGTTATCATCTTAAGAGGATTTTGTTCACTACAGGGGAAGTACCTGGTAACACTTCAGTGGAGGTAGGCTTTTGCTTTGTGCTCATCAGCTGCCCTTGGGCTCTAAATCCCAGAGATCAAAAAAATATATCCCTAGACTAGAAGAAAATTTCCTTCACCATTTTATGGAGCAAATTTTCATTGCTACATTGGTTCTACATAAGTTAAACATCTGTAGAGTCATGTAAGTGCAAGAGAAAATATCAGAACAGAGGCCCTCAATGTGGCTATGAAAGAAGTGTTTTAATTCAGTTGTCAAGACGCAGGATTTCATTTTCAGACAGTATCACACAGTACAGCTTTGCCATCTAGTTTGGGTGATCCCAGGTTATCTGTCATTTAACATTTAAACTATGTCATGAAACTGACAGACATTCATATTTCCACAAAGTTATTTCTTCCAAGAGTGTCCTTAAGTGATTTGCCTTCTCTTGCATGTATTTGCAGTATAGAATTATTTTAAAGCAGAAAGAACGCTATGCCTTTGTACACCTCCTTTTGTCAGCAGTCATCATGGATTTCAGTAGAAATTACTCAGATTGAAAGGGACGTGTTATTGTAATTGACTCCTATTTTATATGCCCCAAAATACCATTTGCTGAGGGTGGCGGGGGAACCTCCACCAACATGCTGATTTGTTCTGTTACTACATGTTCTTTGAGATTATCAACAGCCTGAAAAATGAATCTGCCATATGTCTATACTCAGCCATTCTCAGATGATTGAATGTAAAATTCTTATTTTATAGAGCTCTGGATTTTACTCTCTTGAATAATGCTGAATGGAGAGACTTAGTACCCAGGTAAATCTAATGATGTAAAGCCAAGCAGGACAATTACGATCATCCATTTGGCCTTCTGACCACATAGAACTCTACCTAGTCAAACCCCAGTCAATTTGTGGTTGAAGCAGGCTATCTATTTTAGGAAGATATCCACCGTTTTAGTCAGCTGCAGAGAGCCTGAAAGTATGGGGCAGAGCATCAAACATTTATCTAAAGAAAATGGAATCAAGCAGCAGACAGAGCTAGGCAATCTCACCCATAGAAAATTACACTTTGGGGAATGCTGAGATAAATCAGTTTTTGCAGCAGTGCACAGGGTTTGGAGTATGTCCTTAGATACTGTGCAACATTGCTGCAGAATTTCTGGCCCTCTGTGTATCCTCTTTTTTTTCTCTCTCCTGCAGTCACATGAAGACATGACATTTTCTGTAATGTAAAGGCAGTGATGAGTACAAGGAAAGTGTGGCATGTCAACTAGTGGGGCATGTGATCCAAGGGCAGTCAGATCAGCTGTCTGCAGGATTATTTCTGGTCCATTCACTAATTTGTTGGGAAGCAGAATCACTATAGTCAGGGAGAATACCCTTTCTGGTTTGACATATTACATCAAAGCACAAATATAAATGTGACTATGTTATCAACAACTGCGGAATACATCATGTTAACACTATTTCCTATCAGATAGGAAAAGCTATAGCCAAGTAAGATTTGACTGTATCTTAAGTAGCGCCGTGGTGGGAGGTCCAGGTTTTGGCACTATTACTCTCTTTGGTTCCACTCTTTGATGATATATGGTGAGAATCTCCTTTTCCACTGTTTTTTTCTCTCTTTTCTTGTACTGCATCCATCACTACGTGCTATGCAGAACTAGTTTCTTTGACAAAATCAGGACTTTATCACAGTCTGCCACAGACAACTGTTGTCACTTTTAAATTCTTGTTGCTCACTCTGGAAGACTTCAAGGCCAGGCTGGATGGGGCTTTGAGCAACCTGGTCTACTGGGAGGTGCCTCTGCCTGTGGCAAAGGACATGGAACACTGGAATTTGATGACCTTGAAGGTCTATTCCAACTCGAACCAGGCTATGATTCTATAAAGTGCTTTTGAAATTCACAATGTGCTCTGAAACCTTTCATGAAACTCTACCTGCAATAATAGACATGCACACCGAAGGCTGCACCTTAGTATGAGCCTGGTCCATGAGAACAGTGTCTTCTATTCACTGGTGCAAAGCTTACCTTTAATTTTCTCCTTGCTCACCATGCCAACCAGAAGATACAAAGTGGCGTACACCAGCCCCCCCAGCAAAACTTCCTCCTAGCTTCCCAGTAATGGTCTGAGGCGAGCCAGTAGCTGGGTAAGAGACAGGTGATTCCCCTGAAGAATGCCAATGTGCACACTAAGCACAGAAGCAGGGCTCTGCAGTGAGAGGCAATGGCACCTGGAGTACAGGAAACTTGTGGGAGGAGAACTGTGTGGGCAGAGTCCATCAGGCTACAATAGGCATAAGCAAGTGAAAGCCAGGTACAGGATTGTGGAAGGGAAAAGTTACACTTGTATTAACTGGAGCAGCATTAATTTTTGAGTGAAAGAGGGAGAGGGAGCATTTTGGCAGGAAGGTGGAAGGCAGAGAACGAAGGCTTGGTGCAGGCCAAGGTATATGCCTGTCTAAATTATCACAGCAAGGTAGGAGTGAGTGCAATCTAAGGAAACCAGGGAGCAGGTAGCTTAATGAAATGACCAGAGAGTAAGATCAAGCTCTAATCTTGGCTTAAATATGGATTCAATGTATTGCCTTGGGCAAGGAATCAGTTAGATGGGATTAATTATGTCTATCTACCTATTTCAAAGGGCAGCTACAAGGATTAATTAGTCATTGTTTGTAGATTTCTTTGAAGATGAAAATGTAGAACTGTATAATTAAATGAAGTCATTAGACACAAGGTTATGTGACTTTGATGTTTTCAAAAAATGCATAAATTAACACCATAACATCTACTCCCATTTTATTCATAGGTATATTTGTAATCCTGGATAATGAATTAACAGTGCCTGTAAAACATTCCTACACAGTGGTTACATGAATTAAATCCATTTAATAAATAAGGCTGTATTAAAATTATAAAGATTACAGCAATAAAACTGAGGTTTATATATCAAGCTTCCTGTTGATATTCAGAGACTTAGTGAATCTCAGATACACCTCTACTGTTTTAAAGTATTGTTTTATCTATAGAAACCAAACTTCTGGTTGCCTTCCAACACTTAGGAATTGTAGTTGACATTCCTCACAGCAGCACTGAAATTCCACTGGAGAGAAAATAATTACTAACGTACACGTATTAAAGATTGCAGTCTAGCACTGGAGCTATGCCTGCTTGGGCAATGTGCTAGCCAATGTCCACACATTTTACTGTCTTCTCTAGGACAGGCTTGGGCCAGAATACATGGGAAGGGTGACAGATTTTACCCATCTCCTGCTTAAATGAACTGATGGTGACATCCTAGTTGGCACACCGCTTTTGAAAGCATGAACTGTCAAAGACATACTAAATCAAAAAACACTACGCAATTTTAGGTCATCATTGCAGGCCAAATGGATTAATAGTTAGGACAGAATCATGTCTTTGAAATTCAGTAGGGTTTTTTTGGTTCTATACGTGTACTCACACTAGCGTAAGAGAGGTTCTTGTATGTTTTTTCACCATGGTATAATGCTGAGTAACTTTATACCTATGGCAGAAACAGTTTTTGGTGATAACGAAGAATTTGGCATCATAGGTTATACTGAAATCACCAGGGAAAGTTGTGGAAAGTTTCTAGATTAGATTTGCTACAAAAGACTTTTAAAAAGACTTTTAAAAGATTTTAAATGGAACTCTGTTAAATGTTTCTGAAAAGACACAATAGCTCCATCTCTACACAGTTTGCCTCTTTGTAGCTTAACATTCATATAATTACAACACAAATTAAGTTCTGCCTTGAACTGGTTGTTTTCCAAATAGCTCTTGTGCACTGATTTATTGAACTTGGTGGGGAGAGGAGAGTGAGAGTGAGCGTTAGATTCCTTCAGGGTCCAATCATCCCACCTAATTTTTCATAGCTCCTAAGATCCGTACCACCCCCTGGTAGGACCCATCTGCTGGGTTCTTATGAGTTCCTGAACAGAAATAGAAGTTGACAAAATAGCTTAACAGAAATAAAGGATTACTACATTTTTAGTAATTTACTTCTCTAGATCACAAGCAGAAAGCTTGCTATACTCCATTATGTCAAACCAATGCCTTGGCCATGGAGCTCAGAAGTAAATCCTTAAGCAAGTCCATTATATCCTGTAGAAGCAAATCTAAAGAACACCTCAGCCAAAGAACATATACTTCCTCCCCCCATTAGCATCTGTTTGGATTAATTCTCTCCTCTATAACCTCTTTTGCTTTGTCCTTCTCACCTCCCCATCAAGAGACTTAATTTATTTTGGAGACAATGTCAATACTCTACCAAAAACTTCACTGCTTTCATCTCCTCAAACCACTGGTATGCCTGTTGAGGCCAGGTGCAGGCATCCCTCTCCTTCCTGCAAGCAGGGCCTGTTAATGGGGGCCACTCCCCAGACTTCACTAAATGTTTAAAAAATCATTAGCCCACGCTAAGGCAAAATGTTCTCTATCAATTGGCAAGGGACTGTTCAAATCTCATCATGGAGCCTTACAACATACTAAAAAACTGAAACTTTTATTACATACAAGCATATACATCTGCCTGTATGCTTTGCCACACCTTACACAAATATATCCATGCATTACTTGCTCTTGCTTGAGACCGAACTTGGCATAATTAATCATGTAGAAGTAGTGAAGTTTGATGTGACAAAGCCCTGAAGCAATCTTTGAGGGACACTGTGACACTATTTGCGAGATAAGTCAATAGGTAGCACAGACTTCATACAGCTCTTTATGAAGCGGGTTTTCCACAGGAACGTAGGGAAGAAACCAGTCAGTACTTCCTCCCCTCCTAAGGCTGTTTAGTTACAAGTCACACACTTGTCTGCCTAATCAAGTGCATTACAGACACTCTCAGTCCAGAGATCTCCTGGGTAAACAACTCCAGCATGTAAACTGGACGGGGTGCTAAGCATTCCAGACACAAAGGCTCTGGTTTTCTACCACTCTGTACCTGCATAGAGTGAGAACAAGTGGCTGTAAAAAGCAGGAAGATCAAAACTGTGTACTTGCACATCATGTGCAATCTCTGCATCTTGCTTTCTACACTATCACTACAAACACAGAGCACAGAAACACGTCTCTATAGAGGCTGAGAAAACAGGAAGGATGAATTAAAACACTCTAACTTTATAGGATCAGAATGAGGCCTATGTTGCATAGATGTAAATTGCTGATAAAAATGTGAATTAGCTTTTGCTGTCTCCAGTACCTGGGCTTAGACACTTAGTCCCTCCAGTAGCTGGCCCTGGGTCCTCACTTGCCTCATGCATAGAAAGAGAGAGACACGGATACTCAAACACAGAGACACATCTAATCTCTCAGTCAAGCCCAAACCCTACAGTCTCTCTGTGATACTGGGGTCCCACTCCAGCTACTGCCCTGTTGGAACTCCATACACACAGAAGAGAACCCTGCACCCAGGAAAACAAAACTGGAGTTTAATGAGAAGACAGGACAGGCTGTGCTGATCAAGTATAGAACAATGCAGAAAAGCTTACTGACCAGCCACCTGTTTACATGAGACTGTCCCCCTTCAGCCCCTTATCCCTCTGTTTTCCCAAGATATTTTTTTTTCCTAGCCACCTCTATCCTTCCCTTTCCCTGTCTGAGGTTCCTCCCCTAAGCATCCTATGACAGGTTTTTCACAATCCCAAAATTATCTTCCCCAGCAACTGATAATGTGCCTGGTATTCCCAGGCAGTGACCCCCTCAGTCTGTGCAGTGCTGCAGAGACACACATTGTTCAAACTCTGTTTATTAGAGTATTAGCTGGCACAACCTTTTTGCCAGCTTCCTCCATGGTCTTTTTATTTCTATGTTCAAACATTTTCCTTTGGAATCCTCGCACTGCATGGAGGCCCCTTGCTGGACAATGTCTAAACCCAGAGCAGCAACTGTACCCATATGAACTGAGGCTTTGCTCAGCTGGAACATTACTGATTAATCATCAATTCAGCACAACAATGCTTTAAACTGAAAAATGGACCTGCTTCAGAAAACCTGGCATTATACTTGGTATTGTGTTGCAATATATAAACACATGGTGCCATGATGTACTGTTTTTAAAGCTGAGCATTTTCCTGGAAAGATTATAACACTGATATGTGAGGGCTGCATGTTTCAGGAGTTCTTCCTTCCTTGAGACAGCTAGATATGTATATCCTGGATGCAATGCCACCTGAAAAAAAACAACTTCTTGCTGTGCAAGAGTAGTGCAGCAGATGAAAAAAAGCCTGCATTCAGTAAGCAACTAAGAAAATTTGCTAGCAGTGACTGGAGGTAACTTACCAGCTCTACTTCATCTGGAAACCAAAGATAATCACTTGTCCCTCACCAAACACATTTTCATAATACAATCATGTCACATTCCTATTTCAAGATTTTCAGAATGTCTGGAAATGCATTTCAAAAATCAATGCCAGGCAAAATCTTTGAAAGGAATTGTCTTAACCAAGGGCAACACTTTATCATAATAAACACCTTTTGAATATTAACAATACAATGAAGTTTTATAAAAAGATCTCCTTTATTTACAGTAGTCACTATTCAAGTGACATTGCTCATTTCATCTAACTAATCACAGCTCTTAGGCTGAAACTGGGGAGCAATATTATACAGCAGCTACAGAAGAAATAGATGGGACTATATATGTGTAAGAGCTTTCCAACTTAATATCATACTTGCATTTCTAACACAAAGATAATGTTCCCAAGGTACAGACTAAAAATCAGATTTAAATCACCATGGATTTGTACATGAACATACTGCATGCTGGGTATATTCTTTGGAAAATAATCATAACACCCTCTTGCCAAAAAATAGCAACACTTCTTAAAATTATTTCCTCTATAACACAGCCCCTTTTCCATGTGCAGAACAGATCACCTCCTGTTTAAATACCACAATCGTGACTACAAAATACCAGAGTCAGCCAATACTAAAAACATTTCTGTGCTGTATATGTTCATAATAAAGAACAAAAATATAAAAGCACTAGCAAAAACAGATTGTATGCATTAGCTTCAGGGCAGCAGAGACTTGCACAATGACAGTCTTACCTTGATACTGGGCTTCAATTTGCAGTGGCCTGTTTTCCCTAGGAGACACACCTGACTCATCACTTATCTGAAATAAAAGAAGACAGACCATTTTTTGAAAGATATGTAAAGACCCGAACATGTCATGTCAGTGTCATTTGGAATGGCAATGAACATTATTTCCATTCCAATAATCTTCTTTCAGATGTATTTAATACTCTCTTTTTCTCTCACATGTTTTGTTTTGTTTTGTTTTAATTGATAGACAGAACTTCACTTCATGTGTGGTATATCCCATGCTGGAACTTCTCCTAAGGCTGAAAGAGAGTGAAGATCTTGACAAAGTACTGGTGTCTCTGGAAAGGGAAAGAGATGGGCAAAATGGGGAATGCTCATACAGGCTCTGTACCAAATTACATGCTGAGGTGGGAAGCAGAGGAACCTTCCTCAAGAATTAAAGGGTGTCGTAAAATAAACTATGTAAAACTGCCTAGAAAATAGTTCAGCAATACAAATGCAGTTTCTACTGTTGGTACACAGCAGCCTTAGGCAAATCACTTTTCTTTGCACACTATCTGTAAAGCAGAGACATTAACACCTCCTTCCTTCTGCACTTACTCTTGGCTATTCACTGTGTAAATTCCTTGTAGCCAGGAGTTATGTCTCTCTTCACATGATTATGTAGAGAGTTTACCATAATTGCACCCTAATATTGACTGATGCATTCTGGTGTCATTGTAACACCAATATTTAAAAATTAGCTAACTTCTATTTAGAGTTCCACCACTGACTTCAAGAGAAATTCTGCTATTTTGGTGAATGCCTATGTGATTGAATTTACAGATTTAGTAAATAATTAGAATAATATTTTCCAATCATTCTGAAGACATGGTAATGCTTAACCAAGATGTACAAAATACTTTCAGTCCCTACAATAAGTGAAGCACGCAAGCCTCCAGAACACTAGTAGTAGCAGCATGTCTAGCATGAGTGAAATATAAAAAATAGCATTCTATTTGAAAATGTGATGCCACCAGGACAGTTTCAATATTCAATGACATACATACATTTGCAAATGACTGTAAAAGGAGGGAACGCTTATGAATGACACTTCACTCATTCCCCTTGCTATTCAATTAGATGTGGCTGATATGTTAAGTGGTTTTCAGTAAGAACATAAGGGACCAGCAGGAATAGCTTTCAACAGCATTAATCAATAATGCAATAGCACAGTGGTTGATAATGAAATGCAGCAGTTACTAATGGTTAGCACTGTGCTCTCTGGGACACTGCTCTTCTCCCATGTGAGATACTGTGGCGTGATGGTACCTCTTCTACAGCAGAGCCAAGTAAGCACATGCTCCAATAGAAGGACGTTTCTCAAGGTCTTTTATCATTTCCCTTCCAGCTACTAGAACATTATATCATTACGAAGCTAACACACACTTTCAGGCATTAGATATACCCATCCAAATAGCCCAGACATTTCAGGGCATGAGGTTTCTCTGTGGCATTCATCACTCCACAGTGGCAGTTAGGCCTTGGACACATGCTCTGTTAATCCCAGGAGAAATTTTGTCTGAGATTACAAGCAAAAAAAAACTACCGCCCCATGAGCACAGTGCAACTTCTTGCTGTAAAGTAGATCTGTCTCAAACAAAAACCTTTACCCATGGAGATACCTCTCCAAACAAGGAATACATCTTGTCATGACCCAAAGCCCTGGTTTTTTTCTTTACAAAGAAGTTCCTCTATTTAGACTAACAGTGCAAACAGTAAGTCAAGAGAAAGGCTTTCTTCTGCCGCCAATTATTCTTATCCCTATTAATCTCTATAATTACGATCCCTCCCTCCCCTCCAGATACCCTTGTGCTGGCTGAGACCCAGATTGCAGGGTGCAGCACGTTCCGTTACCTTCTTCACTCCAGGTCTCAACATTGAGCCCAGCATTGGTGCCAGCTGTCTGTCTGAGTGAATCATCAGCTACCACAGCTGGGACAAGCTCATTGAAGTTGTTTCTTCTCCCCATAAGTTGACTGATCTCAGTATCTGAACCCTAACAGCTACAAAGAAACATTGCTAGAAGGAATCTCAAGTGCCAGCAGAAATAAGAACCAGAGAATGTGATGAGAGTTCTTGAAGTACCTACCTAAAGAGCTAGCACATACTCTGGGGTAAATGACGATGTCGACTGCAATCACCAAGGAGATTCTGGGGGTTGTAAGAGAAAATACCCTGTTGGAGCAGTAGCTTGCAAAATCCTACACTAGAAATAAGCACAAAACAGCCAGCCTTCTTCAAGGCTATGAAGAAAGCATAGCATCTGCCATCCTCATGTGCCTCCTCTCTTCATTGCTGTTGGTGCAATTCTACTTGCTTTTGCTTCAAGTTTTGCCTTTCACAGCACAGCCTACCGGTTACAAAAAACAGCCTCCTCTCTGCCCTTTGATCTTACACCTTTTGTTAAACAAAACACGGTTCAGTGTTGGTTAAAGGAAAGGCAGATTCTCCTATTTATCTTCCTCTCCTGTTGATCATTTTTCACTGACATATTTTTAACAGGACAGATTTGGGCACCTCTTCTGAGCAGGACCAAATCTACAGTATATTCCATCTCCACTTCTGTAATTGGTTTAAAGGCCCTGGTGCCAAATGATTGCTCTGTGGTACAATGAATAACCTACTTCACAAAATAATGATGCCATGTAAGTTATAAAGCAGAATTATATTGATTTTTTAGTGCAATCTACATTATACCTGGCAGCAGGCAGTGCATAAGTCACCTCTGAACAAAGCCCTTTGACCACGTGCTATTCCTTTTACGCGGTGATCGTGTGCTGCAGAGCAAATGAAAGAAGAACTGGAATGGGGTCAAATGGGCATTCCTGCGGAGAGTATTAAGATAAAGGACCTTGTATTTAAAACTGGAAGATCTAGTCATCTTAACACAGGCTAGAGATTAGGATCAGTGCTTTTACAGGAAGATGAATTATACTTTGAGAAGTAGGGAATCTATCAGAATGAAAAGCTTGCTTCATGAGAGCAATTTAGCAATTGCAATTTCAACTATTACTGTAAAATATCATGAACCTGACATGCTGGTAAATGTCAGATACTTGAAGCTTATTATTCATTTTATGTACAACAGAATTGTCTTAACACTCTGCTTAGAGCAGCTGAAAACAAGAATCCATTTGCTTTGTAATTCTGTAAGTGTAGGTACATGACCTATTAGCAATGGCATTTTTCCTACCAATAGTTCATAACATCCCCCCAAATTATTATTTAAAAGGATGACGGTACTAAACATCTACAGCTGTTTTCAGTTTTTCTGCTATTAAAAAAAAAAAAAAAGGAGGAAAATGGAAAACAGTTTGTTTTCCTGCAAACAGAAACATGCAGAGTTATTTTTTTATGCTAACACTTAAAGTAGGGCTGTAGTCATTAAGATCACTACTGTATTCTGCATATTTTAGCAAAAATTGCTGGATAAAATATACACTTTCTCATATAAAGGAACTCTTTGAGTAAAATTAGTTTTTTGGTAATGTTTCCCAGGATAGCAGCAGTTGCTATCATAACAAACTAAATCTAGATCAGGTGTTTGTTAACACTGAGATTCTAAAGATAAATAAAAAGCACTTTGGGACTACTCACGCAACAGATTTGTTTCTAATGCATTGTAACTTAAATTCAGAGTCTACCAGCAATTTTCAGACTGTTAAACTTTTACAATATTTTCCAGTTGTTTCACTGCAAACCCCTGTTATTTCATAAAATAATATGCTACATGAAACACATCTCAACTTAGACTGCAGCTAGTCAGGCATGAGGTAAGCAAGATCTTTCTACGTTTCTCCAGCTATCAGATGAAATCTGTGTCCTTGCATTCCTGATAATGGATCCCTTGAGTCTCTACAGACTCAGAGGAACAAAGCAGAGGTGAAGGGACATTTCTGTTTTTCCTGAACACATAAACAGAAATCAGTCATCTTTAGTCAGCTTGGGTGTGTATAAACTAAAGACGAGCTAAAGCATTAGGCTCTTTTTATGGAGTGATATTCTGGGAATGAGGGTAAAAATCAGGCTTATATCTGTGAGTTCCACAAAGTACAAGAAAAGCTGCTAGAAGGATTAAGTAAATGAAATGTGTGGGATTTGGAGGTGCTTAGTTCTCTTCTGCAGCGTGTTCTGACTCTTCTTCTTCAGTACATACTACCCCATTATTCCCTACTTCTGATGTTCTTTTTTCTTGAGCAGAAACCAAGGGATACAATTCTTGTTGAGCACTAATAGATGTTACCAATGTTGGGGTTTTTCCTATAACAAATTTCTTATAGCTCCTGTTCCAACAGGGAGGTGATTGTATCAAAGTTTCAGCTTTCCAGGAAGCCTGAGGAGTAGGTCTTGCACCTTTCTCCATCTGATCTGACAGGAACATGGCTTGACATGCCATGCGCAGCAGTACTGGCCAGGCCTCTCCTCTCGCGAGAACTCCACAAAGTATTTCACCCTTCAGCATAGCTGGGTCCATAAAACCTGGCCATTTCTTAAAAGCCAAGGAAAGCAAAGCCACCAGAAGCTAGCACGTTTTGGGAAATATAAAACTGATAAGCAATATATATAGTGACAGCAGCAACAGACCATTCACGCATCCATTCCACCAGCCCTGGGCTAGATAACAAGTTCACACGCAGTAACTCCTTGCACACACACCCTACAGCTACCACCGCAGGATTTCCTTCCTGCCCTGGCAGACAACAAGGAAGCAGGAAAGTGTGCAGGGACACTCCAGGGCATGATTAGTTGGTTACATGTTCTGCAGAAAGCATAGCATACAGCAAACACTTGCCACAGCAACCTTAACATATGGAGAATCAATTGCAGAAATAAACTGATTTTAATTAGAGAAGTACATGTCATTAGCAACTAAGCTGTATCTAGACAATGTAAAAGAAAGGAAAAGCCTTTTTTAAAAGGTGTTTTGTTTCTTCAGTTAATTAGAGAGCTTAATGGGCATTATCCTCATATTCAGTTTTTAGCGTATACTCATATTGTTATTTAGAGTGTCCTCATGATTCACTTTGCAGCAACTGAAAGGAAGAAAGAGGCAAAAGGGTACCTGGCTTCAGGTTTCTGGTCCTAAGCCCAATGCTATATTGCCAACTATGGTCACCAGGAATAAAATTTGTGTGGCCTAATGTATGTGTGAAGCAGTGAAATGTCCATGTCCGAGTCAGTCATCCTTAGGCTCACTGTATAGGTATTGGAGAACCATAGACACATTCAGAGGAAAAGGCACCTCAGCCCATAGCAGAAAACTAATTATTTTTCTCTATAAAGAAGACCAGGATGACATGCTCAGACTTAAATATTGAATTTCTACATCTGAAGTTGGGACTCAAGTGATCTTAGCCAGCTACAGAGAACCAATGCTCAAAACTGCTTATTAATTTCATCTAAAATGCCACTGGATTTCTGTACTGAGAGACCTTGTAATAGCAACCAGAAGCTAAGATGTCCCTCTACTGGACAATTTGTTTAACCACAGTTTTAGATTCTTGGTGCTCTCTCTCAGCCTAATGAATTGATGTTTCCTCTGCATGTGCCACAGCTTCAGTAAAAGAGCAAATTATGGCTCCAGGATACAACTTAAAGTACCAAACCTTGCTACAGAGGGGGAGAGGCAAGCAATATATACCTCTTTGCTTCCCCTTCCCTCCCCCCCGGAAAAAAAATGCAGGGATTTAATTAGAGTTTTCCATTTCCTACATGGAGGTTTAATACATAAGAGAATAATAGTGGTGGTGGTGGTGGTGGCTTCAAACAGAAGCCTGAACCTCTATTAGGACTGTGAGAGGAAGGGTAGAGCTGGTTGCCTTCAGGAAAACACAGAGAGAGCCTGCAGAGATGTAACCAGAAATTCTCTTTTCAAAGCTCTTTTATACTAGAAGTGCTAATACCTGTTAAACAACCAGTTTGGAAAAGTCTGGGCACCTGACTTCAGGAGTCCAGATTTAAGCCTTAGTCTTTGGGTCCCAGTCCAGTCCTTTGATGCTTTTCAAGGACGCTGTTAAAATAAACAGATAGATCTAAGACTCTCAGGAGATCAGATATTGAGGTAATGTCACCATACAAGTGTTTTAAGATTTTATCATAGCTCCTTGTACCCTAATGATCTCATATTCTTGGCCTTTGAAAATGTCTACCGTTACAGGGAGAAGGAAGAGTATGGAGAAGAAAATCTCAAAACACACACACACACACACACACAAAACCTTTAGCTTCTTATGTAGAGTATACAATAATTACTTCCAATCCTGGTATAAGTTTTAGTGACAGTTGTTAAGCTTTTTTTTTTTTAACAAAAGCTTAAGAGGATAGGCATTATGTAACACCCAATTCCAAAAACATGGTCTCTGACATCTCTTGTCATGTTTGTGATAAAGGCTGAGCCATTAGACAAATTCCTAAGAGACTACTTCAGTGTAGTTACCTTCAGAGGTGCCAGGAAACGTCTATCCATTTTTTCTGGCTAATTTGCCTTGAAAAACCTCATTTTGCTTTTCGTGTAATTGTGTTGGCTACAATGTGGACAGAAACAATCAGCAATCCCAAAGGGAATGAAACAACAGTATTCTGCTGTCCAGAAATGGTATTCCCTGTGGGAAGTAAATCATGGGCTGGACACTGAGTTCCAGTTTGCACCTCTTCTCGATTTGTCCCTGGAGTCTTTATTGAAATAAAAGGAAGTTGGATTAAACACCCAATTATACCTTCTAGTAATTAAAAATTCATTCTCAGTATTTCAATTTACGAAGTTTACAGGTGAAAGCCTTGGAAATCAAGATAATTTTAATAAAAAATTTACAATTCTGAAAGTTAATTCCCTCACATTTTTTCCTAAGTATTATTTGTGAGAGCTTTCTCCTATGAATGTCTTCTCAGTGCTTCAGCAAATCTAATCTCCTGATTATATGCAGATCTAATGTTATTTCAGATAATTTTGTGACACCCATCACAATCACTTTTTTCACTAACAAATTGGAAAACTTTCAAGGGATTACATCTTCTTAGTCTTATCCAAAAACTGACAGAAAGAAGAATTCCATTTTCTAAGCTAATTTTATGTCTATTGAAGGTCAGGAACTACAATATTTAATCCAGAATTTATATAACTTTTCATTTCATAATATGCTGAAGTGGAAATGGCTGTTGATTTTTATACTTTGAAAGAGTATTTCCCGCACATTGTTACATCTGGAAAGGTTGTTATCCAGTGCAATAAATATCCTATACTGTCAAAAATATAGGTGGAAGAAAATTCATTTTAATGGGACCCCATGAAGGCTATTTGAGCAGTGATGCTCATTATAGCAGTATTGAGCTTATGTTTTCAGAAGCTTGACAGACTGACCGTTGTAAGGTGTCATACGTGTGTAAGTTTTTAGGTATCACCAATAAACTGGTATATTATTAAAGACAATTAGAGGGGTGTTTGCATGACTTTGAATATATCACAATGCAGAGGATATCTGCATGTACAATATATTGCAGTATGCTTCTAGAAGTCTCTAGTATGCTGATTTTATTATCTCCCACAAAGACGGTTAAAACACCAGGATTAGTTTTGTAGCTTAACTTGGTTCTATTAATGTCTGAACTTGATCAACCCAAGATATTTGTTCATATGTGAAGTACATCTGGCTCCCTACATTCCTGAAAATTGTCTTCAAGCACCACCATTGAATCCATCACATTTCATGCCCTCCTCTTATCTCACAGGACCCTCTGGAAACACTGGGTGCATCATGTAGACTCACCAGAAAGAATAGAAGGCAGTAATAATCAAGGACACATCAGAAGAAATAACAGGCCACCAGAAAGGAAAAGGAATAATGCTTGAGGCAGGTAAAGTTATACAAAAATTAAAAAGCAGGAGTTCTTCAGGGCAGCCCTACTTGCTATTCCCACACGTATAGATTACAGCAAAAGGAGATTCCTGTAAATGTACAATCCAAACTTCTGTGTAACAATCGCCACTTACTTGACAGTACACATCTTTTTAAAATGATGTGCAGTTTTGCTTGGGTTGCATTTCCCTTTAAAAAACCGGCACAACTCCCCACTCGCAGACGGCAGCCGCGGCCTAAGCAGGTGCCGTGGGACCTGGGTGCAAAAAAAACCCCACTTTCCCCAGGCCTCTCATTTCAACCATACCCAGGCACCCACCCCTGCACGGGATTTCAGTAAACACTGCAAGCCCGGCCCGAGCGAACCATCCACCCCACAGCTCTGCCCTGAGGCTCTTCCCTTCCAGCCAGTGCGCAGGGGCGGCGGCCGGGCCTCCTTCCTGCCGGCCCTACGCCGGCAGCCTGCGGGAAACCAAGGCAGCAGCATAAGGCTCCCCTGTTAGCGAAAGAGACGCTACGCCCGGGCGTGTACACCCTCAAGATACACCCTCAAGATGGGCACGGAGACCTCCCACGCCTCTTCTCAAAACATCGCCCTCACCCGCGGCTGAGGGAACTCTGA
>VZRU01004552.1:28313-47932 GCA_013398155.1 Pedionomus torquatus | reverse complement strand
CAGGAAGGGGAGGGGGGACTGGAAGTTGTGGTGGTGCAAGGTCTGGGATGGTCTGGGTCGTGGTCTGCAAGTGGTCAGTATGGTAATCACGTTTTTATCCATCTCCATCCGTGTTACTGTTACTGTTTTTTCCCTGTTCTACATGTTGTTCTGTCAAGCAGTTTTTGTCCCAACCCACAAGTGCTGCCTTTTTCTTCCAATGCTCTCCTTGCGGCTGTGAGGGGTTGGAGCGACCGGGCTGCCACGTGTTTTTTTTTTTGCCGTCTGAGGCTAAACCACGACAGACATTTACTTGGATTTTAAGACATCCTCTCTACTTACAGATTTACTAGGTGGCCTTGTACATGTTGCCCACTCTCTGCCAGCTTCTCATCTGTTGAATGTTCCCACCCAAAATCATCAATAAAGCAATATAGTCCCTTCTGATTTTATCATACTCGAGGTCTTTGGGTTGTTTCTGTTAAGACAACAAATCTGGCAATTTAGACAGATTGTACTTTAAATTGTACTTTAAGAAAAAACACACAGCTGAAATCCCAGGACCGACTGATTTCTTTTCCCAGAAGTACCAGGCTCTTCCAGCCATTTTGCATTCCTTGTTCTTTTTCAGAGCTGTGGGGCCAATGCTGTTTCATCTGCATTCCTGGTTTCCTGATGGGTCCCCACGTCTGCTTTTATGATTTTGTTTTAATTGCTCCTTCCTTATCAACCCCATCCCCAAAGGTCATACATAACTTTGCCATCACCAGAAATCTATTTAAACAAACAACACCTGGTGAAAACCCTTCTCACAGGCACATTATGCGTAGGGAGAGGTCAAGACCATATCAAATATGCAGCTCCCTTGGGGAACAGTTTCCCTTTCCAGGCCAGGTTTATAGGAGGTAACTGATATAATTTGAAAAAGGTCATTCTTTCAGAAGGTCATTTTTGTAAAGTTCTTTTTTTTTTTCTTTTCCAGGAAAAAAAAATACTCAGGCTTGAAATATTAGCATTGCAAACCACAACTGCTGAGTGCTTACTGACTTTTACAGTGCTGGAGTGAATGTCTGGGAAGGAGAGAGCTCTTCCATGGCTAAAAGCCTGTCTTCCTATCAGGCTTAATGTCAAAGACAAATACCTTGGGATTCTGCCCAGTTTCTGATTCCTGGATATAGTGCTGAGATCTGCAGCCCTACTGAGGATTTGCAAAAAGAGCAGCCAGGGTTCATGTAAACCCCTGTTTGCAGAGGACAGTTCTCCTTTCTAGACCTGCTCATGAGCACAGCATGACCAGTTCCAAATCCCACTTCTCCTCAGATGCCTAAGGACCCCATTAGCGCAGTGGGGTTGTTTGCACAGACCAGCAGGAAGTAGCCTTTCACCAGTTAGAGGAATTATTGCTGCTCCCCAAGGACCTTTGCAGTGTGGTTTCTGGCCTGTCTCTAGTCTGCTTTTTGTTTAAAGTAATCTCCATCAGCTTTCCACCCTGCCTCCAAGCACTACAGCTAGCATTTGCAGACATGCTAACAGCCCCTTCAGTGGCCCAGGTGGGTCCCACCAACTCCATCTCATGCCACTACATTCACAGCAAAGCAGGAAAACACTATGCATGCTTTAAAATGAAGCCACTCAGAATAATGCAAAACCATTGTCAGTCCCACTTTTACCACCCTCAGAGCCAGAGGAAAAAAACCACCACCAACAACAACAAAAACAAAACAAAACAACAACAACAACAAAAAAAGCAAAAACAACCAAACCAAACCAAACCAAAAAAAAAGCTTTATTTACAGAAGAATCTGTCTAAGTTTGACCCAGCTGAAGCCTGGCTAAGTCTTGCAGCTCTTTTCCCAAGCCCAAAAGACATTAATCTTTGAGTGTCTAAATGACGTCTAGCTCCTCTATAGTCCTTATCCTATTACCAAAACAACACCCTCTAGTCTGACTCATTTTAGCAGATATGTCCTTCTGGATACATGAGAATTCAATAGTCTTGCGGTGGGCTTAAAGACCTCCAGCTCCAGGTTCACGTCCAGTGTGAAATGTATCTAAGGTAGTGTGGCAAAGCAGGGCAGAGAAGCAGCAGGTTTGGCTAGGAAGGGCTTGCTCAGCCAGTACATGCTCTCCTGAATACATTTTTGCTGAAGCTGCTCTCAGAGTTAAAGGCAGCAGAATCCCCACTTTATTTAAATTCCGACAGTACACCCAAATGCTGAGGTTTTGTCAGATCTCAAAAGAGTTGTCTTCACTACTGAAAAACAGTTATATTTCTTTTTGCCAGATGCTCTCTTGAGTTAAAGGTGCAGCCAAGATGGAGGACTTGAGTTTTACTGTGGGTAAACTCACCAAGGTCAATGCTGTGCTCCCTCTTGAAGTTGACCTGAGTCAAATTTAGCAGAGTCTTTAGTAAAGACAGTACCAAACAATCCTCTTCAAGGGCAAAATGTCTCTATAGGGGCTAAAACAGTTCTCCATGTAAGCAGAACAACACAGATACATATGCTTTTCCCCACTGGCAGAAAACACTGTAAACAAAAGATACAAGCTTGCACCCTCTAGGAAATACTATCACCAGAAAAACAATACCACTAGGAAAATGTCTTTGTCTTATATAAATCTACTAGCTCTTTCACAGCAAAACTGTGGAGGGGGAAATGCTTATAATGCCAGCAAGTTAACAACATTTTAACAGATGATATACTACTCCTGCTAAAACCCCAAGTACAAAAATATAGCCCTATATTTGGGGCCGATAAAATTAATGTGAAATTGAAAAACACAAAGTGCTTGCTGTTTGCAAAATTACATTATGCTTTGTTGTAAGTAACATCAGGAGAGTAATTGTTTTTAAGCAGCTTGTGTCCAACACAAGACTGCTTAAAATAATTTAAGCATTATATCTTAAAAGCACACACAGGGTTGAAAAGTGAACTAAATTATGTTTTGCCATCTGCCATGGAAATACAGATACTAAGTGATACAGTTAAAACAAGGGAGTTGTTGGTTGCTTTCCAAAGCAGTTATGGAGAATTTGGCCCATCAATATCCTAAGACTGATGTGGAAAGGGATGTGGATGTCCAGTCTGTGCCCTGGGTATTTGAAACACAAGTGGTGAGTTTTGGGAGAGGCTGTGGGGATTCTCTCTACCACCATCAATTACACTGCTCCTTCCAACGAAACTGACAAACAAAAAGTTTAAATGCTAGAGTCTTTAACCTACAGGCTCCCTCAAGGGATTTCCAGCTTTAAATAATGTATTAGTTAGACTTGCACAAAAGAAGTAAGAGTTAAAGGAGAGCGGAGAACTCTTAGCAGAGTTCCCTTTCCATGCCCTTCCTTGTATAACAAAACTATCCTTTTTCACAGAGACTTTCAAGCAACATAGTGCAACAAACACAATATAAATCCCCGATGTAGGTAGGGCAGGAAGTTATCTTCACTATACGTGAGCATAAAATAACAGCAGTCTTTGTGGATATAAATAGCTGACCTCTCCCCACACGTAATGTGCCTGTGAGAAGTTCTGAAATTAATTTCCTTCATTTCCTCACTGTTTTCTGGAAAATGCCCTTGGGCTTGGAATGTACATCATCAAGAAACAGCATAAGCCCATTATTTTGCCACGTGTGTCATTTAAGGAATGAGGATACTTTCTTGAGTAGGGTGTTAGCTGCCTGTTTACTAAAGAAATTGTCTCTCACTGGAGGTCATTTTCAACTGCACTGTGAGATCTGCTTTAAGGACACCACTTACTGCAAACAGAGCAGTTTCAGCAAGGTCTGAAGAAAAAAAGCTTTCCAAAGTTGTTTTTGGTAGTGGTGGTGGTGGGGTTTTTTTTTTGTGTTTTGTTTTTGGGGTTTTCTTTGGCTTTGTTTGTTTGTTTGTTTGTTTCTTTGTTTGCTTTTTTTTTAACAGAGGAAGTTGTTTTAACCTAGTTAAATTTTCTGTTCTTAGGTTGCTTGACTTCAGGAGAACAATAAATTCCCAACAGTTCTTACAAAGATCAATCATGACTCTTTGTCTCAATGGCATATTTTGAAGTTTTGCCTCCACAACATTGATAAGAAACAAAGTAACTTTTGATATATGGTGGATATATGGAAACCACTTCAGGTCCTGTTAACCCCAGAAAATGAGAAAAGGGAGAAAATGAAGTTCATGAATGACCCCAGGGAGATAAATAAGTAGGTTTTCCTCACTACCCCACAGACTGCAAAAGCCCATGAAATTACCAGTGGCAGATAAAAACTGCAGCAACAAATAGCCACAAAAAAAAAAAAAGATAGCTGATTCATAATACATTACAGGTTAACTGTGGCGCTCCTCATCTCAGAGCACAGTGATGGCTGGATGTTTCCTTTGCTTAAGCAACATTTAAGCCATATTCATAGAAGAAAAGCCCCTCAAGGTCTGTTAAAAACAATTATAACAACTTTGACCATGGACTCTACATTGCAGAATAGTGAGTCTATCAGAGAGTTATCACTTTATCCCAGTTCTGTCCTGCTATTTTTTCCTAGGAATCTGCTGTTGGCAAAGCTGGAGGTATCCTTTATATCAAGGTATACTTTTCCACAACTTTTTTTCATCCAACCCCAATACAGCTACTCCACTTGCCTGCAACCATGGTCTGTACCTCCCCAGATAAGAAATCTGCACCCACTGTGCTTGATAGCTTTTACTTCTTCAGCTGATACAGAAGTTTTGCCTGTGCTGAAGATTACCAATGAGCTGGAAAGGGCTTCACCACAAAAGTTTGCCTTCTTGCCTGAGTGGGGATTTTCTGAGGGGAAGCAGCACCACAGTTAGCTGGGAGTGGTTTTGCCACTTGCAAATTTGTCATGTTTGAGAAAGGCAGGAAGAGAACTTTGAGGATTTAGGCATGAGAGACACAATGTGAACATCTGAATTGATGCAGAGGTGGAAATGAGGCTGGTGGTGTGTCACTGAGAGGAGAGGGACTCCTGGGGCCTGCTGGGGGACTAAACAGTGATGTATGTGACAGGGTACAGCAACAGGGAAACATGATAAGCTTTGTTTTGCCATTTCAGGAGGTGCCAAAAATCCTTATGAAGTCATGAGAAGTTATATGTGGCTTTGGGTAAGAGAGTGCCTCCTCCAAGGAAAAGGCATCAAGACCTGGACCTTGTGTCCTGAACCAGACAGGGCCAGCTGCCTGCCTCATAGTCTTGCCTCTGCCCATCATCCATGAGTTTAGGACATTAGGGGAAGAATGGAAGCAAATGGCTATTTCCCAATTCCCTACTCATCCCCCAACATAGCTATGGCTATTTCCCAATTCCATACTCATCCCCTACACAGCCTTATCTAGTTTTCCAGGCAGTGACTCTCCAACTCTATTGCCTCCCTGCTGATTGCCCTTGCTCTACAGGATCAATAACCATCACATGCCAATCTTATGGTGTGACCCAGGACAACAGGTACTGTCAGAGAGGATTATTTTGCACTATCCAGCAGGGGATACAATTTTTCTGGGAAAAGCAGTACCTTCACACAGCAAGAATTGTGATCCATCACAACTGTGTGCCTTGCGCTGCTTAACATGGTCAAATGCAGGATGGCTGGCAGTGCAGTGTGTGTTCAGTGTCTGCCTCCCAAGCAGGGAGGACACATGCTGGAGGATTCCTCACATCTTTGTTTGAAGGTCACTGTGCATATCTGCAGCTTGCATGATGGGAAGATCTTGTGCCTATTGTCCAAGCCGAGCTGCGATTCTGGAAATGAACATATGGAAGCCCTGCCAGGGTGCAAATGGGAGGTGAGAAGGGCTGTAGGCAGGGAAAAATCCTGAATTTCCTAACTCCTAGTAGCAAAGCAAGAGGTTTGAGGTGCCTTTGTGGGGCCAGGTAGAGAAAAGTTGCCAGGGTTCAAATTACATAGAGCGAGAAAAAGAGAAAGCACCACCTTCCAAAGTCAGTGCAAGGAGGAGGGGAAAAGTGGACAGATAGGACATTGGGAAAAGGTTCTTCACTGAGAGGATGGTTGGTAACTGGAACAGGATCCCCAGGGAAGCAGTCACAGCACCAATCCTGGCATATTTCAAGGAGCATCTGGGCAATACCCCTAGTCATATGGTTTAGTTTTAGGTAGTTCTACAAGGAGCAGGGAGTTTGACTCGGTGATCTTTATTGGTCCCTTCCAACTTGAGATATTCTATGATTCTATGAAGCAGGCTACCAGTAAGAGGAGAAAAAAACCAACCACACAGTAGAAAAATCCTGGAAGAAAGAAAGCAAAAGTGTGTTGACTAAAGACATTTCCCTTTTCTTGAAGGCTCCTTCTGATGACTGTCTCATGAAGAGGCAGCCGGGAGTTCCTGGACACACACAGAGGCTGCTCACCCTCAAAGCTGTTCTCTGCAGCAGTAGTAAACACCACCAGGGTGACAGTGCTGAGGTAGATTTGTTTCAGCCAGTTATAGGACTGCAGAGACACAGTGCAGGGCTATGCACAGGTGCATATCCAAGTGTAGTGAAGATGTGTTTTTCCTCTTTCTTTGTTGTTGCCCAGTTCTTTGTCCATCCATTTGGCAAGACCAGCAAGCTGAGCACACACAAATTCATTGAAGTATAGGGATACATTTATGCATCGCGTGCATACAGAGATATAGTTAGGCAGCACACACAGCCATGTGTACCCAAGAATGTAGAGAAAGAAGCCAGAAACAAAAGAAAAAATCCTTCTGTAATGCCTTACACTAAGCTTCTGACTGCTTGGTCCCAGCAAACCATATTTTGCGAGTTATTTTTCATATCCAGCAAAATTGCTGTCCTGAATATTGGTTGTTGAAAGTTGACTGGCAGCAAGGTAGAGGGACCTCAGTGTAAGAGCAGGAGTCCCTTGAGGTGTGCCAGCTCCATCAGTGACCTCTGGGCTGCAGAGATTTCACAGAGGTGTGGAAAGAAATCCCCACCTTGTCCCACAGCTACCTGTCATTTTGCAGATGCTCAAAATCTGCATGTGACTCAGACCTCATTGCATACCCCACCCTCAATCATTCCAGCATCTCCTCTGCTCTTTATCTCTTTGTTCTCCCCAGTACAGAGCAACAGTGATCATTGCTGGAAGATGCAGTTGCTGTTTTTCCACAGGAGGTGTCCTGGCTTCTGGGAGGGACAGGGTTAATTCTCCCCCGGCTCTAGCAGGGGCACGGGTATTTCACCCCATGTGAGCCATGCCCAGGGGGTAGCCGGGAGCTGGCTGGGAAGGGGAGGGTGCACTGGAAGTTGTGGCGGTGCAAGGTCGCGGTCTGCGAGCGGTTGGTATCATAATCGTGTTTGTATCCGTCTCCATCCGTGTTACTGTTACTGTTTTTCCCCTGTTCTACTTGTTGTTCTGTTAAACTGTTTTTGTCCCAACCCACGAGTGCTGCCTTTTCCTTCCAACGCTCTCCTCGCGGCTGTGAGGGGTTGGAGCGACCGGGCTGCCACCTGGTTCTTTGTTGCCGTCTGAGGCTGAACCACGACAGGACGTCACTGTAGAAAATATCCCCGCATTTGATTTTTGGGTCATGCTGGAATTGCAGAAATATCTAGAACCAATATTAATGTTTAAATACGCAAATGGAATTTTAAAATGCTATTGTTGATCTTATATAATGGAAAGCAATTTCCATGTTCTAGTTAAAAAGAAAGAAATCCAACCCCTCTACTGCATTTCTTGGTCTAGTGAAATTCCCAAGTGCAATTTTTATTCTGCTGTCTTAAATGATTGTCTTCTAGTAATCATTGAGAAAACTAGCTTATTGAACAGCGACACTTTCAGCATTTTCATATTCAGTTGCATAATAAATAAGAAACTTATGCTAAAGCACAAAAATTTCTGCAGAAACCAAAGAAGAGACAAAGACATTCCAGGGGGAAACAAAATGTTTATCTGAAGGGCAGCAATGTACTAAATTTCTCTGAATCCTCACCTATATTTGTCATGTCCTATTTCCACCTTAAGCAGAAATTTATCATCATGTATCACTTCACTACTTCATTAGCCGTAAACACAGCAAAAGCCCATGCCTATAAAAAGCATGTTTAAAGGAATAATTAAAGCAGAATAATTGATCAGCTTGAGGCTGCAGGAGGGGACAGAGTGCCACCCAGTGTACTGTGACAGTAAAAGTAATGGTGGTGTCTGAAGGGGGTTTCAGGGAAATGGAGGCCTTGGTGCAAAATTGCTGCAGTGCATGGGCTGAATTCACGTGCTTGCTGGAAGTGTAAGTTCTTTAATCTTGCCATGCCTGGCTATGAAGATACCCAGAGAAGTGAGGTGGCTGTAGTTTAATCAGAGTCATCTATTTGTTCTTAAGTGCAAGGACTCCCTTTTCTCACACATTTCAGCAAGGTCATTGTTCTGTGCTGGTAATGCCTGGCAGTGCAGCAGCTCCCTCAGGTTGCTCATTAGTATTCTGTACATTACATGGGCTAAATCTGCCATTTCATTTAGAAGGCTCCTGATTGCATTTTTCTTCCATTTCATAGACCTCATCAAAAGAAACAGGTGCTACAGGGAAAGATCCAATAAGTATTTACATATTTACAGAAAATACTGGACACAGCTTTTTGCTTAAAATTCTGAATAGTCAATAAGCAGCTCATTCTACTCATTGCACAAGACAGGCTAATTTGGAATTAATGTTGTAGATATTTGAAGAAAACGAGCGTTAAAAATCACAGCAGAAAAATTTCCTGCTGTATGCTAGGAATGGAGAGAATGGCTCAGAGACATACCAGGCCAGAGCCAGCCTGGACCTGAGGCAGGACCCACTTCACCAGGATGCTGGGCTGCACCTCAACATGCAAAGCACCACAATCTTACAGTGACAGGACCACTGGGCCCCAGTAAATCTGATGTCCATTTTTTACCATCACTACATCACCAGCAGTGTGGTCAGGTGGCCAAGAAAGCCAACAGCATCCTGGCCTGTATCAGGAATAGCATGGCCAGCAGGAGTAGGGAAGCGATGGTGCCTCTGTACTTAGCACTGGTAAGGCCTCACCTTGAGTACTGCATTCATTTCTGGGCCCCTCACTAGAAGAAAGGACATTGAAGTGCTGGAACACGTCCAGGGGAGAGCCACCATGTCTAGAGAACAAGTCATATGAGGAGAGGCTGAGGGAACTGGGCACGTTTAGTTTGGAGAAGAGGAGGCTGAGGGGAGACCTCAGTGCCCTCTACAACTACCTGAAAGGAGGTTGTAGAGAGGTGGCTGTTGGCCTCTTGTCCCTAGTGAATAATGACAGGACCAGAGGAAATGGTATGAAGTTGTGGCAGGGGAGGTTTAGATTAGATATTGGGAGGAATTACTTCACTGAGAGGGTAGTCAGGCACTGGAACAGCCTGCCAAGGGAGGCGGTGGAATCACCAAGCCTGGAGGTATTTAAGAAATGTGTAGATGTGGCACTTCAGGGCATGCTCTAGTGGCTGATATTGTTGGATTGGGTGATTTGTATTGTGGGGTTGGTTTGCTTTCTGTGGTTTTGGTTTGGGTTTTTTTTCTGTGATGTGTGTATGGTTGGACTCGATGATCTCAGAGGTCCCTACCAACCATGAAGATTCTGTGATTTATTCCAAATGCCTGATGAATCAAGGCACTAATGAGTTAATGCACTTAGGGATTAAGTCCCGTGCTGTCCAGAGGAGACCCTAAGCAGGTACTTTCTTTCTGTTGTGGCTTCTGTGGGAGGACACCTGGTTCCTCAAGGGGCCATTTCTACAAAACACCATTCATTTGCAGGTAATTCACTTCAGTGAAAAATATGCTTTAAGGGGTTGCTGAGTCTGAGCAGATCAGCCCTGGACCTACTCTGGATTACCCCAAAACTGGTAGGTTGTCCCACTCTTAGTCTTTTGTCTGCAACAGCTTGCTGCCAGACAATCAGCCATGGTGCATGAGGACTCAAGCCCAGCCTTCAAGAGCAGGGGAAACTCACTGAAACCTCTCCACTCCACAAACCTAAGGCACAGGCACAGCTACCACAGTGGCTAAAAAGCACACAATGCCCACTCCTGGGAGTGTTTAAGGCCAGGCTCAATGGGGCTTTCAGCAACCTTGTTTTGTGGGAGGTGTCTCTGCCCATGGCAGGGAGATTGGAATGATCTTTAATGTTCTGTCCAACTCTAACCATTCTACGATTCTATGATTTCTGCAATGCATGAGCTAGCCACAAGCTCTTCCTCTTATTTGTTTATTTATTTATTTTTAATAATTATGGAAGTCCTTTTTGCTGATATCTGTTTCTAGGTCTAATTCATTACAAACCCAGTCCTATGCCACTGACGGTGTCAGTCATTTTTTATTTTAATTGCCTATTCTGATCATTAATTTGTGCCCATTTGCTTATGGAGGCTGTTAAAAGAGAAAGTCTTTAAGTTCCCAGGCTCTCATAACAACAGATAAAATATTCTTCACACCAGCTAGACTGATGCCACAATTATGCATTGACTGGCTTGGCTTTAACATTATATCACTTTCTGGTATTTGAAATATTCAGTTTAAAAAAAAAAAAAAATCTGGTCCCACTAGGAAACACAGAGGGAGAAAGAAGTCCCACAGCCTCTGAGTGTTCCTTACAGAGAACTCCCTTAAAATCCTTCCATGAAAAAAAAAGAAAAAGGGAACAGTTAATAATACTTTGCTACATAAATAATGTAGATTTTAACTGGCTTTGGAGAAGCCTGTGCACATCAGAGATCTCTTTGTAAGGTTGAGCACTGATTACATGCTGCTGAGCATTTTCCTGATGATAGCTTTTCATACTACAGCATCTCAAATATGCTAATAAGCAAGGTTGCCTACTCGCAGGCTGTGCCATCCCAACACACATGCCCTGAGATGGATGTAACCCTGTCAGGTGTCAAGTAGAAGGACTGTGAGACTTTCCCACTGACATTTCTGGGGCTGACAGACTGCACAAGCTCAGGTCCCTGCTGACATTCACCTCTGCCCCTGTACAATAATAAAGGGATTAGATGGCACATCTACCTGCAATTGCAGGAGATGGGATTTGGTGACCCCTGGGGTTGCCCCTGAAACAGTGAGATAAGCCCCGGAGAGAGGATATTGCTATTAAAGCCTCTTTCAAGTGCTTTAATCCCAGAGGTGGCTCCACCAGGGCTGTGAGCCCCCCTGATGTGCAGAGCTGATGCTGGGCCAGCCTGGACAGGTTGCTTTGCCAGGCAGCAGATGTGTTTTGACAAGATCTACCTTACAAAAAAATCAGTAACCTGCTGTTCTCCCTCCCCCCCATACTACATGTGCAAAAATCTTTTTATTCCAGTTCCCAATTGGAAGATGTGGGCACAAAGTGGCACCTCTCAGCTCTGGTGGGAGCCAGAGCCAGGAGCAAAGCTGACCTATGCAAAACCCTCCTGCCACACCATCCAGTTTCATCACATGGTTTTGGGGGTGCTACAGACTCCCTAGACTGTCGTGTGAGTTAAACACAGCCAGCATATCTTATTGGTACAAGGAGCTCTTTACCTGCCTTGTCTCTGAAAAGGAACCGTGTTCCTCATCTCTAAACCCATGATGCTCAGCTTTAGGTAACACCCTCTTCTGAGGGATCTTGATTCTCTTGGCTGGCTGCACAACAAGGTGGCAAAGAGCATGGAGCCTTTTAAGCACATAAAAAATCCCCCAAAGACCAAGTTTAATATCCTAAATGAGAAGCAGAATGTACAAATCAGAAGTTGGGGACTGACAGGCACCCAAGGGTCCAAGCTCAAGCGCCTGGCTTACAGCTGCATTTGGAAGAGGGGGAAATGAAAATACTCCTGTTCTTTCTTAGCAAGAAAACCTTGGCAGAAATCATCATAGTTTGCAAGCAGAGACAGATCAAGCCCTTAACGCATGTTGAATTGATATGTTATTGCTATAAAGAAACTCCAAACTTAAAAGCTGAGAATAGCTCATTTGTAAATGTGAGCATGAACCTTGAAATTAAGCACAATATTGCTTCACTGGGAAAACAGCTGCAAAAGAGCTCTATTTTTTGACAGCCAACATCCCAAATTAAACAGCTTCCACGTGTGTCAATAAAGCACATTGTGCTCATTATTTGCAGTCACCCAGTGACAATTTTTAGTCCCCTCTGGTAAATGCCATTACGGTTCCAGACAGACATCTGCACCATGGGCAAATTGACTGATAAATGCTCCTCACCGTGAAATCAAACTGTGAGAGACGAGATTTCTGAAGCTGCATGCTACTTTGTGAGAGCAGGAGGTCTGGGCAGTCTCTCCCAGAGATGCATTATCTGTGCAAGAGGGGAGAGACCATTAGATCTTCACAAGGCACTGGGTGAAATTGAACCCAGTCTCAACCTGGTCCAAAGTCCATCGCACCAGCAGGGACAGGCTCCAGGTTTTCCTGGTTCTCCCTCCTATTCACTCCAGATTTTCTGCCACTCTTCCTCAGATGGCTTTCAGGTCCTTTCATCACTCTGTCCCTGCTTAGCTCTAGACATAACTCTTCCTTTTTTGTTCTCCACCAAAGTGAAGGTGGAGAACAAATGTCAATGGATAAATGTGGAAACAGCAGGTGAGTTGTTCCCCAGGATGGTGTGGCTGTGATCACACATGGGGAACTCTGTGTTGATCCCAAATGGATCCTCCCGAGGAAACCAAAGGTCTCACCTATAGCTTGTGGCTCTTCTGGTGGGGTCCAGGACAGGATCTGTGCCTCTGGTGAATACCAGCAACAATATTCAGACTGTGCCCAGAAGGACATGCTGGATTCACCTGTCTCAGAAATGACATGTCCCTGTTTCCTGCTCATCTCCTGGCATATGACCTTGGTCTTGCATAGCATTGTGCAGTATCTCCCAAATACAGGAGATAAGGTGCATCTAATTTTGGTTCAGGACAGTTGACCTTTTGCCTTATATTATGAACTCATATTGTGTGAAACAAACCCTCACTTGGGCCTCTCTCCCTTTTAAACCTTTCAGCACTCAGTGGTCTCCTTGAACAGTGAGCAAGAAAGAGAATTTACTTAATTCCCCCCCAAAAAAATAAAAAAAAAAAATAAAAATAATTGTTAAGCAGTTGTTTAGGGCTCCTAATTGGTCAGCAGGACCAATCATTATCCAGGTATTTGGCGGTGATAGCAGACCATCCCTGCATTACATGCACTGTCACTGTGGTATGAGAAAAAGCACAAGAAAAGCATCGGTGCTGACTCTCACTCCGCTTTCTCTACTAGCCCAGGCCTGCTTCCAAATTCCACTTGCATAACTAAGGGAAAAGCAGGATTGATGGACAATCCTGCTGAGAAAACAGGACCATTTTGTGCTTGGTTGGTGGTTAACTCCAGCTCAGTCTTTTTCAGATCTGAAAATTTTGGTGTCTGGATGTGTGGGGAGGAAAGTTGATATTTAGGAACACTGGGAGCCAGCAACAAGTCTGGAAGGCTGCAAGGAGCATCATAGCTGGCTGGTCCTAACTGTCCCTTTGTCCCGGTGAACCTCTGTTCACTTGGTTCTTTGCCCAAATGAACCTCTGGTTCACCTCTTCCCAGTAGAGATCTCTTCTTCCATACTGCCAGCAACAGGGATTCCTACAGGAAAACCACAGGTGTTTGCCAGGAAAAAGGCAAGGGATTGGCTCTCTGTGCTTTTAAATCCATCTCATCTGCTCCCCACCAGTTTCACCTCTTCTCCCTTGGCAGTGTATTTATGGAGAAATGGCGTGCACACCAGTTAGTCTGCCCAAAGTGTTTAAGGTGATTTGTACTGGCACAGTATTTGCATGGGGTTATGCAGCAGTGTTCACCCCTGCATGCCTCTGCATGAGATGCTCTGAGATGTCTGCACATCCAGTGTACAGGCCTCCAATGTGCAGTAAAGCCCATGTGTACATCTTCCTGGCAGAGGTGTTTGAGTCTGTACCCAAAGGCTGAGCAAGCTGCAGCAAGCCCAGAGGACTGTTGAACTCATAGGCTCGAAGATAGATCTTCCTTGCTACAGTTCACATCTTTTCCGTGTTATGGTGTCCAGAAATGGAGAACATGGCTCTCAGCAAAAACTAATTTGAAGTGTGCTGGGTCCTGCCACCTTGGCCAGGTGGACATTGCCCACTCATTCCACACAGATTGAGACCCCTGTGGGACAGGAGGTCACAGCAACAGTACCAAGAGACCCCCAAATGTCTTAGGAGCCAAAGCCAGTGCCAAGCCTGAGGATGAACTAATCACAGCAGAACACAAAGGAGGTTGTGGGACCATTAAGGAGGTGAAAACCACAATTAGCCCCTCTTTGCAGCTAACTTTACCACTTTTTCACCAGTTTCATCTCCCTGTTTGCTGTTTTACGTGTGGCACCAACCTTATGATGTAGCATGAAAGAGCCCAGCCCAGCTCAGATGGGGAAAAGCTTGCTGTAAGCTGGCACCTCCTGGATAAATTTATTTATTACTAAGCATCATTAAGTCCATCTGAAAACACAGTGGAAGTAGTGTGATTTCTGCTAGCTGCCAAGTTTTCCCCATCTTCACACTTCACACACAGCTGCTGATGACTTGCACCCAGGAGACAGCAGCTCACCATGTTTGTTGATGCTGGGTGGTGCAAATGGGTTGGAAGAGAAAACCTGAACAGGCCTCAGTGAAAAAACTGTACAGCTGGAAAGGGGGGAGTGTGTGTGAGAGTGCCTGGAAGCGCTCCAGGCTCAGCTGCAGCTAGGAACCTCTACCCCAGACCAGCAGTGCTGGGAGCCCCCTGGGGCCATACACAGGCTCTGCTACAAACCTACAAATGGAGAAATGCAGGGGAAATGGAAAACAGGAAATACAGAAGACCTGAGATTGCATTAAATCATATCTGAATCCAAATAAATCCTCTGTAACAGAGAGAAGTGTTGAGTGCCAAGGTAGCCCATGGCTCCTGAGCTACATCTTTCCCTCTGAAGGAAGTTGCATGTCTCCCTGTCTGCTGCATATGGAAATGTTTACATGTCTCACTCTAAGTTACAGGGCTGGAAGGAAATAGGACCACTCCAAGACTCTCTGCTAGGTCCTATCCCCAGGGCAGGAACCAAAGCTGCAAGTGTTAGGCCCAGGAGGGTTCATATGTGCAAATTCAAGATCTCTACAAACAGCGAAAGGGAAAAACTTCCTTCATTGTCAAGACAGAAGCACTCTCATACTGCTAGGCTCAAGCAGGAGAGGATGTAGCCCACAGACACCTGATGCTGAAGGCACATCCTTCCCCTAGCAGTTATTTACAGCACCGGTAATCGGTACAGCAGACACTATCCTCCTTCTCGTCACACTTAACTAGTGAGACATAGGAAAGCCTGGACAAAACCTCAAATTCAGGCATTATGTATTGGTCTGAGAACCATTCACCAGGGCTTGAAAGGTGATGTCCTAACAGGCGGTATCAATGGCTGGGAGGAATTTCTCTGTGGGAGGAAAAGAAACCAACAGTTCTGAAAAGGGTAAGGAAAATATCCAGAAAGACCCATGTGCAAAATGTGAGACAGTAACAGAATCTTTCCAGAGACACATCCATCCGTAGGGGAATTTCACCCCCACATACTCTTGGTGCTGAAGGGGAGCACACAAGACTTTCGGTCTGTCTGTAAAAGCAGCATCCCCTCTCCATCTCAGAGAGCTAATCTAGCAACAGCAGGCTCAGGATTTTATAGTTTGTAAGGCATAAACTTCCCACAAAGAATCTTTAAAAAGAATGTAAAAAGCCCCATGTCTTATAAGGCAAATGAATAGTACATTTGGGATCTGTTTCTTATTCTTTCTGCAACGTACACTTCGCAGACTTACAACAAGGGGAAGACTTACAACAAAAACTCATGATGTCCGCAGAAATCACACCTTCCTAAACTGTGAAGCTCAGCAGGAGCAGAGAGCAGAGACAAGCAGAAAAGACTGAAAAAACAGTGTGCCGCCTTCTCTGCTGGCCACCGGCAAAGCATAGCCCAAGTCCAGCTGTGATGACACCTGGAGCTGCTGGGTCAGCAGAGCCCACTCATCCAGCTGCAAAGTTCATGAATTACCCCAGGTCTTTGGTTATATATAGGGGAGCCCTGCAGGTCCCTGCTGAGGTCCCGCCTTTATGGTCCTTTATGGGAACAGCCATTATTTTTGGTGGCAGTGCCTGTTTGGTGCCTGAGTGCTCACAACCTCCCCAACCACACATCCAAAGTGGGGGTCCCACCTCCTCAGCAGTCTCCAGCAGCGGATTACATCAGTGTGGCTCTGGGCACCAGGATCCTGTCCCCAACCCTGGGAAGATGAGGCAGAACCTTGCCAGGAGCAGGAGGCATGCTGTAAAATGCTGTGATAAATGTGCAGAGCTCCTGCAGGGGCTCACTGGTAACAACTTTGGCCTCAGGCTGAGCAGGATCAGGAATTCACACACACACACCCCCGAGAAAGTAATTCCGTTTAACTTCTGAACTCTGAGTTAAAGCAGCCCAGGCAGAGATTTGTGGCCCCTGCTGGTATGGAGGGAAGTTTGTGTGCAGGCTCCAGCCAGTCTAAAGAACAATTTTCTGGAAAAAAAGTTCATCACAAGAAGTCACTTTGTTTCAAACTTCCAGCTTGCTGTGAGCCGTTGGCCTCCTCACTGCTGTAAGACTAGGAGTTTTTGACATCTCGTTTGCCCAGCAGAAACTCTGTGATTTAACAAGCCACAAAATACATCCTTCTTTTCCTCTTTCATCCTACCAGCTGAGATTTTGCAAGCGAATGGGTACAGCTACCAGTACTGCTGGGACTCTTGATCTGCCTCTGTGTTGTGCCGGTATTTCTGACCAGCGTGCCCACCAGACCCAAAATCTGGGACCAAGCATGGCCAATCTGGCTTGGCGGGAGTTCAGTCATTAAAGTTGCTTATACAAATACAGGAATAACCCACTTAAAGACTAGGAAACAGCAAGAATCTGCTTCATCAGCTCTATGCTCCTGGAATAATGTCAAACTATCCACAGCGAGTGGAGAGCAGACTGCAACACCACTTAATCTAGGGACATATTTATGAGTGTTTTGTTGTTACTCTGCTGGCTAGTCAGCTCTTGTGGTTTCTGTAAAAATGACTTGAGCTGCAAAGAAGAGGCTGTGTCCTCAGCAGATTTAACCATTCCCATGACAGTGTTCACCCAAACCTGGGCCTGAACAGCCCTCAGCAGGAGAGGGAAGAAGAGGTAATAAACCAGTATGCAATGGACATTAGTTCCATGATTAAATTCTCAGCCTCACTGATGATAAGAGGAAGAAGAAGACATGGACTGAGGAGAACGTCTGTCATGTCAGGACAATTTTACCAAGTTTTGAGGTAGGGATTTACTGTCTGGGTTTCACAAGTTCAGCTGCAGCTTGAAACAGCTTTCCCTTGATGGATTAGGTTTTCTGGGTTTGGCCCCTGTTCCTGAGCTTCCAGTCTGTTTCCAGCTTCTCCAGACCTGAGGCAAGGTATACAGGGGAAGTTCTTACTCCACTACATCACCCCAAATATTTATGCTTGGAGCATACTCAAGAGCACCTCCCCAGCTCTTGGGCAGTGGAGGCCAGTGTCAAGCAGGTCATCAGACATGGTCTAAAGAGAGCCCTGGGAAAGCAGCAGGGTGGACAACAGTTAGGTGGAAATGTAACAGTGACATAGCAAGCCACATTGCACAGCTGGTAAAGAAATTATAAATCAGGAACAAAATATGAAGCACACATGAATGCAGACATTGCTGCCAATAATTTCCACTCTTGGCTCAATCACTGTTGCTCTTTTTGCAGCTGCACACCTGCAATCATTACAGAGCATTCTACCTAAACACATTTTGTCTTTTTATGTTTGCCAGCTGAATCAAATGTATCCGTGTAAGCACAGTGCATCATCACACAATCAATGACACTTTCCTGGGGAGCTCTGGATCCCATAGAGCAATAAATTGATTACAGCACGGAATGACATGCAAGATCCTAATTTTTCTTCGATGGAACAGAGGCACAGAGAGTGTTGTCCTCATGAAAAGCTCCATCTCTTTCTTTTGAAGGAGAAGCACTGCCCTTGAGAAGGAATGAAATGAGTTATGGCTAACATGATGAACTGGCATCATCAATAAAAACTACCTTCCCTCTAGGATAACTTTATGGCAGCTATCTGAGCAAACACCTTGCACCTTCTTTCCTGATGAGTGATGTGCCATGTGCAAGGTCATGTAACAGGGTTCCATGCTTCTGATCCCACATATCAGATGCAGTATGTTGGGAGGGCGTGGGAGGGTACGGAGGGGGAAGGAGGGAAGGCACAAGGGGCTGTTTCCAAATGTGGAAGGGAGGCTGTAGCACAACAAAACATCAAAACGGCTATAGCCACCAGAACACAGATCAGCCTAACCCAAGAAAGTGTGTCTAGGAAAAAAAGCGTGTCTCAGGGAAACAGTTACTGATATTTCTCCAGCTTCTTGCCATTTTCAGCCCAAGGATTTCCCAAGACAGATTTGGTTCCTTTGCAATTAGCAAACCTGGATAGATCTCTCTTGCATGAATTTGTTTAGTGTTCCCTGGTGCCCCCATCAACTTTTAGCATCTATATCCACAGTTGGTCAAGGGGCTGTGGTTATTCAACAGACAACAGCCTATTGTGGGAAGATGCACCTCCTTTTGTTTGCTCTGAGTTTCTCCTAGCTTCCTTAGATACTTCCTAGTCTGTCTTGTGGAAAAGAGAGTGAAAACCCAGTTCCAGTCCATCCTAGCAATGTCAATATGAAACTATGAGAGCATGCCAGCGAAAGGCCCTCTTGAGCAAATAGCCTGGTCCTAAACAAATGTTTTGGGCTCTCTAAGTGGCCACAGGGTCCAATGTTCTCATGCTGCTATCACAAGTCCTACTTAGCTGAATTATCTTAGCTTCACACAGATGAATGCACACTTGGCCTGTTCCTTTTTGACAAAATTCAGCTGTAAGAGCATGGTGTCCAGATGCAGACTTTGAGATGTTCTTGAAACCTTGGCTGAAAAAGTGTTCTGGAAAGTGAGCTTATTAGGGGGAAAAAAAAAGATGACCATACAAAATCACTGAGAATAAAATATTACAGATGTTTATGCAATACTATAAGTTCCCAGTGAATAAAATATTGTTACTTCTTAGGACAAATCAAAACCCACAGTTTTACAATGCCTATTTGCAGCCATGCAAGCAAGCTTGCTACCCTGGATTTCAGGAGAGCAGACTTTGGACTCCTGAGAGATCTGACTGGCAGGGTAGTGTGGGAAAAAGAACTGGAGGGGAGAGGAGCCCACGAAAGCTGGCAAGTGTTCAAGGATCACCTCCTCCAAGCTCAGGAGAGGTGCATCTCAAAAAAGAAGTTGGGCAAAATAGCCAGAATGCCAGTGTGGATGAATAAGGAAGTGTTAGATAGGCTCAAAATCAAGAAGGAGGCATATAGAGGGTGGAATCAAGGACAGATGAACTGGGAGGAGTATAGAGAAACTGTCCGAGTGGCCAGGAACTACATTAGGCGGGCGAAAGCCCAGAGGGAACTAAATCTGGCCAAGGACATCAAAGATAATAGGAAAAACTTCTATTCATATGTCAGGGAAAAAGGCAGGACTAGGGAGGCTGTGGGCCCTCTCTGGAAGGAAATGGGAGACCTGGCCACCCAGGATA
>VZRU01004552.1:0-27703 GCA_013398155.1 Pedionomus torquatus | reverse complement strand
CTGTGTCCAGCTCTGGAGTCCTCAACAGAGGAAGGACATAGAACTGTTGGAACGGGTCCAGCAGAGGGCCACGAAGATGATTAGAGGGATGGAGCACCTCTCCTATGAGGACAGGATGAGAGAGCTGGGGCTGTTTGGCCTGGAGAAGAGAAGGCTCCGGGGAGACCTTAGAGCTGCCTTCCAGTATCTAAAGGGAGCGAGCCTACAGGAGAGCAGGAGAGGGACTCTGTCAGGAAAAGTAGTGATAGGACAAGGTGTAATGGTTTTAAACTGGAGATTTAGATTGGATATGAGGAAAAAAATTCTTTCCTGTGAGGGTGGTGAGGCACTGGAACAGGCTGCTCAGGGAAGTTGTGAATGCCCCATCCCTGGAAGTATTTAAGGCCAGGCTGGATGGGGCTTTGAGCCCCTAGTGGGAGGTGTCCCTGCCCATGGCAGGGGGGTTGAAACTCGATCTCTGAGGTCCCTTCCAACTCTAACCATTCTACGATTCTATGATTCAGTGTCTCTGCTGCATTCATTTTGCCTTGCATTGGTTTGTTGAAAAGGAATTTGTTCCTTCTTAGCTTTCTGATGCCTTTTAAATTGGCACATTTCATCTCTGGGTCCTTGTTAGGAAATACTGTGCTGCTCCCCGGGACTTTCACTGGCCGATATCCAAGTTACCTGTTGTCCTCCCTGCAGTCTCATCAGTTATCCAAGAAGATAGACAGCCTGTTGTATGGTAATCTTATTCTTCCCGATTGTTTGGATGACAGCTAGTCTCAAGGTTACTTCTGTATAGAAATTGCAGATATTAGCACCACTATTGAGGCATCAAAACCAAATCTAAATAGGGGAGTTCATCATAGCTGCTTCATGGCTAAACCTCACCATTGTGCATGGCTGCCTTTCCCTAAAGATTACAGTGCAGTAGATTAATTATTATTATTTTTAATTTGGCTATATCCAACTTCATGATGTCTTTTAATTACCTTTTTTCTTCCAATTGAGCCACCAAGGGATGTAAGGAAATTATACAGCTTAACAATTCTGCCTGCTGCAGGCAGACTTGTGTGGCCAGTATACCAAAGACACTGTGAAAACATCACCTTTTACTGCAAGTGTGAACTTAATAAACCCCCCAGAGAGCAATAAAAATGCAGTAGCCAGCAGATTTAATAAGGACATGCTCAGTGCACAGTGTAATCTTATTATGTGCTTAATGCCCAGCGGAATTACAAGAATTTGATTTAGCAACATCAGATTTCAGTTTCTCAAATTATACTGACTGCTTATAAACTAAGACTGCAATTTGGGATAATTGTTTTTTATTTGCATTGGCAAAGCCCATATTATATTTATTCTTACTACACTTTTTATTTTTGAAGTGTTATGGAGCATTGCCTTTGAGACTTAAACTGGGGTGATGGAGCATCAATGACACTCACGTTACTTCCCCATTAAATCTGAGTAAACATTCTACCCTGGTGGTCTTTATATGCTTGAAAGGTCTATTTTATGGTTTCCCAAACCTGACTGAACACAGTGAAAGAATGAGAAAGTTTCTCCAGTGCAGGACTCTGTCTTCCTTGCTATCAGTCTGAGCTTGGACAGCATCATTGGAAAGCCAGTGATCTGCAGATGTGCAGTGAAGAAATAAGTGCAGTAATGTCCTCACAACAACACCAACATTATACTTGGGACTGTTTTGTCTTCACACGGCCCTTTTCTGGGCTCTACCACTGCACTGTGTAAATGAACTGGAGAGAGTGAGGCAGTGAGTGTTAATTACCTCTGAGGAGGGGAGTCATGATATCAGCAGGGCCACCACTGAACTAGCAGGTAACAGTATTGCTTGAAGGACTGTGAAGTGGATCAATGAACAGCTATTGAACTGCATGAGGACACTGTAAGCACTTGAGCTTTGGGACAAATCATTTCATCTCAAGATAAGTGAATGAAATAATTTAATGGAATGAGCAAAAGGCACAGGAATACCTCCAGAAGAAGACAGGACATACCTTTGCTGCTGACTTTGGCTTCTGTGTCTAAGACATCTGTATAATCTTAATAGCCCTTTCTGTGCAAGCTACAGAGTACAGTAGCATTGCTTGATTTACCTAGAGTCATTCATATTGGCTCATACAACAGTCATTCCCCATCCATATTCTGGGCTGGAAAACCTTTACTGCTCCAAGTCATTACTAGATCATAATGAGTTGATTAAAAAATTAACAAGGTAACAATTCAGTTAAGTGTTGTGCTGTTGGGCAACAAATGTATCTGTAATTGGCAAACACATCAACAAACCTATTTACTTCTTGCACAACACATGAAACCAATGACTCTCACCCAAGGCTGGGGAGAAAAAAAATTCATTTAAGCATTTTGTGATGGCCATGGATATTTATATTTGCTGTGAAACACAAATATAATTCTTGTTTTGATGAAGTAAAACTGAACAAGCAAGCTCTTTAGCCTGTAATCAAGGGGTTAGGTAGCATGTCAGCTGTAGACACCTTAGTGACAGAAGGTCCCTGATCCAGACTCATTTGGAAATTTAACTCATTCCTTAATAATATTGTGTAAAGCGATAATTAAGTCCTCTAGCATTTTCTCAGGTTTGAACTCATATTTGCCAAGGGAACAAAAACACTATCCCAGTAATTGCTGTGGCAACGGTGCTGCCCAGGGCTTTTCTGCAATGCTGGGAGCCTTTTCCCAAGGTGAAGAAGAAGTTTGGATTCCATTGTTGCAGCCTTGAGCTGCACAGGCACTGCAGGCCTGTTGATACTACAGGCAGATGTTACCTCTACTGGTGGATCAGCCTATGCTACCTTCACCACTGCCAAGACCCTGCAGAGGCAGGACTCTGTCTGCATGGTCACAAAAAGGGACTATGCAGACCGCAGTGTTCCCATAAAGCCCTGGAGAGCCTAACCAGAAATGTTCAGAGAAATATCTGCTCTGGAGCTGGTCTTTCAGAGCACACAGGAGTTTACCCCAATCAGCAAGAGAGAAATCCAAAATGCCACATCGCTGCTAAGCACTTTCCTGGCCACTGGAATCAGGGAGACCTGTTATAGCCCTTTTTTCCATTTCTCCAGCTCTGATTCCTAGAAGGATTGTGTTCAGAGCTGTGTTTATAGCACTATTTTGCATGCACTTTTAATCTGCCCCATATCCACTTTGGGAGATGCAGTTCAGTTGCCTTTCCCAGCATAACGCCTGACAGATTTCTCTGTGTTGGTACTGCACAACCGTGCTGCAACTGTGTTGTTAACCTTCATTTAGATGTTCTAATTATGGAATAGATGATATGTCCGACATGCAGTTTAATGTAAAAAAACAGAGAACATTAACTGTAGCCTTGGAATAAATGTCACCATAAATACCACTAAGCAGGTATCACACAAAAACATCTGCCCTTGACATTAACAAACATGCTCAGTGACCCTTAGAGGGGAATACAATACACAATACATTACATCTTATCTGCATCTCAATACCATTAAATGAGCATGGTTAATGCCTTAATAATCTGCCAGGGAACACTGTGGGTTCTTCATCTGAGCTAATCCACAAAAGAGGAAACTCACTCATCTTCTGCTCCAAGCAATATGAAATACCACGGGCTGCCCTTAGCAAAAAGGGATTTTTTTGTGCAATGACATAGAGAGGTTTCAGGAGGAGCCAGTTCTGTCACTGGCAATACTTCAAAGAGTGAAATCAAATTAGGGAAGGAAGACAAATTTACAGAGATGCTTATTTGTCCCTGTGGAGGGAGAGTAGGGAATCCCAGGGGAAGTGTATGGGAAATGCTGGAGAAGTGTATAAGAAATGAGGAGTTGACAAAGGGCCATTCCCCATGATAACTCAGTATCTCTCAAAACCGACTGCTGCTGAGAAAGTGGACATCTCCCAAAAAAACCCCTGTTTGTACCTGGACACCCAGAACAGGTGGTCCTGTCTCCCATAAATGCCTCTATCCATTTTACCCATTTATCATCTTTGGCCTCTACAGTTTTAGGGTGCAGGAAGTGCCCTTCCTGATGTACCTTGTAAAGATATATTTCCTTGTGGTTTTTGCCCCTCCCTGACATCCTCTTAGACACCTGCTGGGCTATACTTTACAGGGAACAGTGTGTAAGCAAGAGCTGTACTCCATACCATGCATGGCTTCTCAGATCTCCATCACATTTCTTTCCCAAGCTTTCACTGTGTGGCAGTTGGTAACGGATCTTATACTTTTAATCAGTAAGACTGAACCCATGAAAAGTATTCAGAGACTTCTTGTATTACCCAAGTCCAAATCTAGGAAAGGTTGAGTAAAAAAGATGCTTTGGGCCAGGGTGGGTTTGTTTGGATGCACACAGTGACCAGCAGAACAGGACAGGAAGACACTGAGCCTGCCAGAGAAGGTTGGAGATTAATTTTCCAGCTTTAATTTATCCATTTCACCCAAGAGTTCAGTGTTTTCTCTTATTTAAATAAATGCTTTTTTCTTGTGCTTATAATTTTTGTGTTGTAATTAAACAATTTCAAAGATCAAAAGCTCTTAGGAGGTTTTCCAGCACCTTCAAGTAATTTTAAAAAAAGCTGGTTAGACGGGGGCAGCCCTGCTTCCAAGCAGACTTGCATGCACACTTTTCCAAATGATGCTTTCATTTTGAAAGCAAGCAAGGAAACTAACTTGAAAGACAGTAATTATCTCATTTTCTTCTATGGGAAAAAAAATCCAATGAAGAATTTTTGCTGGAAGATTTGGGAAGGCAAAATCCTGAGGCAAAGCCAAGGTATGATGATTTCTTCATTTGCATTTGCACCTGCCAGCAATCAAACTGGAATTTGCTGGTATCTAATGTTTCCTGATCCCAGTCAATTTATTGTAAAAGAAATTCCAGCTGTAGCCACTAAACTGTTTCTTTAACTGTCCCTGTTTGTAGCAAGATTTGAGGACCATTCATGTTTATTTGCCAGAGGGGAAGGCAAGATCTGCTGTGGCAAGCAATGCCTTTTAATCACCCAGTAGCGTGTTTCCTAAGGCTTTAGTGTTACTGTTATCTATCAGCTGGGGTTGCAGGAAGGTTTTCAGGGTACAAGGGTATTCTGCTTTTCAGCAAAATAGCTGCAACTAACAAAAAGACTGCTAGTAAACCATGTGTTAGCAACATATTCCTGATATAATCCAACCAGATTTATTGTTGGCAGATTTCAGCAAAGAACAACATTATTTTCTTCAAAGACTGCACCTAATTAGCTGCATTTAAAGTAACTTTCATTAGCCCCTTTTCCACAGCAGAAACTACAATGTGCTGAATTTTGCTTTTTGTTATAAATGATTTGATTTTTTGCAGGCTGTAACAATTGTTTTTCACTTTACATCTTCCCCAAAAGCTCTCCACACAGAAGCTCTTCAGCATTTCCTCAGGGAGCTCTTCCCAATATCAACATGCAAATGCCAAGATCACAAACACCACATTCAACCCACGTACTCCAATAAAGAGAATACAGAAGAAAAGCATCCCCTGAGTCCTACCTTTTGGTACCCATCTTGCTACTCAGGGTTAGCCCCTTATAGGCAAGGACTGTTTTGTTAATTGACCCACTTGTAATCTGCAGGGATAATCCTTTTCTTGCTAGGGAGCTGTATCTCACACAAGCACAGCCTCTCTCCAGCAAATCCTACATTGCAGCTTGGTAGGAAATGCTACCTCTGGGTGCTTTTGTCACTTCACAAGAAGCATCAGCTTGCAGAGTACCAGCTAACAGACACCCCACTGCTAACATCTCTAATAACATGTTCACCCTTCAGTAACCTACAAAGAAAACACTTGTAGGAAAATCATAATTTCTATCTAAATCTCATTTGCTAGGTCCATCACACCTTCTCCTAAAAAGCCTCTGCAGCTCTTTAAAAAGCTAATTAATCTGTAAATGGGATATTATTTTTTTTTTAATCTCAAACCACCATTTATTCCTTATCCTTATTCTCCTAGAGTCGGCGAGGCAGCGGCAGCACTGGCGACAGGGACTGATGTCAGCCCAAGGTGGGGGCCGCAGGGGTTTCCGAGCTCAGGGCCACCTCGGCTCGCGGCCCGAGCCCCAGCGGGAACCAGGAAGTCCGCAGCAACCAATCAGGCGTGGCCGGAAGCCGCGCGGAGATTTAAACTCCGTCAAAACAGTGGTTGGGGCGGGGGAGGGTGGGCAGGCTGGAAAGAGAACAGTCGAGACGCCCCACACTCGGTCTGCAGCCACTGCCCAAAGAAATAAAGCAACCCGAACTCACCTGCCACCGAGACACGCAACTGTCCAGGTGACTGGCTGCACGGAGTGTCTGTCACTCTTGCAGGAGGACAGCAAAGACAGTGCCTGTGTGTGCTGTGAGCAGCTACATGATCTGCTCAGCCTCGTGGCTGAGATTAAGGAGGAAGTGGAAAGACTGAGGACCATCTGGGAATGTGAAAAGGAAATTGTTTGGTGGAGCCACTGCCTGCCATCTTCAGGGAAAAAGGAGCAGCTGGAAGCTCTGCGACAGGTAGCGGGTCTGCTGCTCTCTTGTTGCCAGGCAGAAGGAGGGGAACTAGGAGAATATGGGGGGGAATGGAAGCTTGGGGCAGCAGGAGAGTCCCCTCCAGAACAGATACGAACCTCTGGAGATCAATAATGAGGGAATTAAGGATACTGATAAAGCCCCATCCAGGGAGTTGTTGAAGCAGCTAGCTCCACATATTAAGACTGCTTCTGTGAGGAGCGAGAGAAGGGCAGTAGTTGTAGGTGGTTCTAGTCTGAGGGGAACTGAGGGTCCTATATGCAGGCCAGACCCCTCCCACCAGGAGGACTGCTGCTTCCCTGGGGCTCGTGTTAGGGATATAACCAGGAGGCTTCCTGGCCTGATACATCCCTCAGGTTATTACCCTGTATTGATCTTACAGTATGAGGCAGACAATGATGAGCTATAGAGAAGAAGTCTGAGGGCAATGAAAAGAGATTTCAGGGCTTTGAGATGGCTTGTTGAGTGTTTGGGAGCACAAATCATGTTCTCCTCTGTCCCCCCAGTTTTGGGAACTGATGAATGGATAAACAAGAAGATCAGACATATCAATGCCTGGCTCCATAACTGGTGCTACCAGCAGGGCTTTGGGTTTTCTGACCATAGCTTGATTTACAGGACACCAGGTCTGCTTGTGAGCAATGGGAAAACCCTATCCTGAAAGGGGAAAAGGGTACTAGCCAAGAGTCAGCAAGGCTCATCGACAGAGCTTTAAATTAGAAGTGAAGGGGGAAAGGAATAAAACCAGGCCCACCAGTAATGAGCCTGGGGGTAAAGGGTCAAGGACGGGGGTGAAACTGAGAACCCAGCTCAAGTAAATCTACACTAATGCATGCAGTATGGGCAACAAACAGGATGACCTGGAAGTCATTGTGCAGCAGGACAGCTATGATGTAGTTGTCCGCATGGAAACATGGTGGGATGATGGTCACAACTGGAATGCTGAGATGAGTGTCTATAAGCTCTTCAGAAGGGATAGGTAAGGAAGGAGGGGTGAGGGTGTTGCTCTATACATTAGGGAGTGTTTTGACTGTATAGAGCTAGATTCCAGTGATGATAAAGTTGAGTATTTATGGGTAAGGTTGAAGGGGAAGGCTAAGGGAGATTTGGTGCTGGGAGTCTGCTATAGACCACACAACCAGGATGAGCAGGCAGATGAAGTATTCTATAAGAGGCTGGCTGAAGTCTTGCAATTGACAGCCCTTGTTCTGGTTGGGGACTTCAATCTACCAGGTATCTGCTGGAAATATAACACAGCAGAGAGCAGGCAGGCTAGGAGGTTTTTTGAGTGCATGGAAGATAACTTCCTGACATAACTGGTAGCTGAGCCTACCAGGGGAGGTGCCTTGTTAGACCTACTGGTCACCAAAAAAGAACGAGTGGGTGATGTGGTGGTCAGAGGCTGTCTTGGGCTAAGTGATCGCAAAATGGTCAAGTTTTCAATTCTTAATGAGGTAAGGAAAGGTGTTAGCAAAACCTCCACCTTGGACTTCCAGAGGGCAGTCTTTAGCCTGTTCAGAACTCTGGGAGAGTCCCCTGGGAGATAGTCCTGAGGGGCAAAGGGGTCCACTCTTCAAGAAGGAAATCTTAAAGACCCAGGAGCTGGCTGGCCGTGAGGCACAAGATTAAAGACTGGAGAAAATGGCCAGTCTGGTTGAACAAAGAATTCTTGATGGGACTTAGGGAAAAAAGGAGGGTTTACCACCTTTGGAAGAAAAGACAGGCAACTCAGGCGGAATACAGAGATCTTGTTAAGTTATACAGAGAAAAAATTAGGAAGGCAAATGCCCAGCTGGAGCTCAACCTGGCCATTAATATAAGGGACAACAATAAAACCAGTTTTTATAAATATAACAACAAAAAGAGAGCCAGGGAGAATTTCCATCCCTTAATGGAAGCAGGGAGGAACATCACAATCAAAGATGAGGAGAAGGCTGAGATATGTAATGCCTTCTTTGCCTCTGTCTTCAATGGTCAGCCCAGCTACTCCCAGGGTGTTCAGCCTTTGAGCTGGAAGATCAGGATGGAGAATTGAACAACCACCCCATAATCCAGGATGAAGTAGTTAATGATCTACTTGTGCACCTAGACACGAGTAGACGAGTTAATGCACCTAGACATGGGGCCAGACAGGATTCACTCAGGAGTACTTGGGGAGCTGGTTGGAGAGCTCACCAAGCCCCTCTCCATCATCTATCAACAGTCATGGTCAACAGGGGAAGCACCAGAAGAGGAGGGTGGCCAATCTTATGAGAAGGGCTGGAAGGAGAATCCAGGAAACTACAGGGCTGTAAGCCTGATCTTGATACTGAAAAAGATCATGGAGAAGATCATCTTGAGCGAACTCAGAGCAAGTGCAGGGCAGCCAAGGGATCAGGGTTTATGAAAGGGATGTTTTGCTTAACCAACTTGATCTCTTTCTATGACCACATGACCTGGCTTCTGGATGGGGGCAAGGCTGTGGATGTTGTGTACCTGGACTTCGGTAAGGCTTTTGACATCATCCCCCACAGCATTCTTCTGGAGAAGCTGGCAAATCATGACATAGACAAGTGTACTCTCCACTGGGTAAAAAAAATGGCTGTCTGGCTGTGCCCAGAGAGTTGCGATTAACGGGGTGAAACCTGAAATCCAGTTGGCAGCCTGTCCCCTCTGGTGTCACTCAGGGCTCAGTTCTGGGGCCAGCATTCTTTAATTTCTTTATTGATGATCTGGATGAAGGGATTGAGTGCACCCTCGGTAAGTTTGCAGATGACACCAAACTAGGTGGGAGTGTTGATCTGCTTGAGGGAAGGAAAGCTCTACAGAGGGACCTAGACAGGCTGGATCAATGGCCCCAACCCAATGGGATGAGGTTCAGTAAGGCCAAGTGCTGGGTCCTGCATTTTGCTCACAACAACCCCAGGCAATGTTACAGGCTCAGGGAAGATTGGCTGGAAAGATGTCTAGAAGAAAAAGACCTGGGGTATTGGTAGGCATCCATCTTAACATGAGCCAGCAGTGTGGTCAGGTGGCCAAGAAAGCCAACAGCATCCTGGCCTGTATCAGGAATAGCATGGCCAGCAGGAGTAGGGAAGCGATGGTGCCTCTGTACTTAGCACTGGTAAGGCCTCACCTTGAGTACTGCATTCATTTCTGGGCCCCTCACTAGAAGAAAGGACATTGAAGTGCTGGAACACGTCCAGGGGAGAGCCACCATGTCTAGAGAACAAGTCATATGAGGAGAGGCTGAGGGAACTGGGCACGTTTAGTTTGGAGAAGAGGAGGCTGAGGGGAGACCTCAGTGCCCTCTACAACTACCTGAAAGGAGGTTGTAGAGAGGTGGCTGTTGGCTTCTTGTCCCTAGTGAATAATGACAGGACCAGAGGAAATGGGGAGGTTTAGATTAGATATTGGGAGGAATTACTTCACTGAGAGGGTAGTCAGGCACTGGAACAGCCTGCCCAGGGAGGTGGTGGAATCACCAAGCCTGGAGGTATTTAAGAAATGTGTAGATGTGGCACTTCAGGGCATGCTCTAGTGGCTGATATTGTTGGATTGGGTGATTTGTATTGTGGGGTTGGTTTGCTTTCTGTGGTTTTGGTTTGGGGTTTTTTTTCTGTGATGTGTGTATGGTTGGACTCGATCTCAGAGGTCACTTCCAGCCATGAAGATTCTGTGATTCTGTAACAGATAAATGGAGAAGACTTCCTAAGCAATGGCACCTGACAGGCCTACAAGTCTCTGTCTCCCATCCCTTCACCAGGCTGCATTTTGTACCAAGATGCTGGCACATTACCTGGACACTCATCTCCTGGGCTGAGCAGCCCCATTGCCAGTCAATCCTGTCATTGTTTGCATTGAAGGCTAAGGGGATAGGCAAAAGCCCTCATAGCATCCCAGTCCCATGGGATGAAAGCATAGCAAAGTAATTGTTGTTGTTTTGATGCAATGCAGTTGTCACTAGCCATTTGGGATACTGATTGTTGTGATTCAGTCCAAGGTCCTCAGCCAACATAGCATCATAGCACAATGAGGATAATAATTTCTGATTGCTACAATATGCTGCAACAAAAGCAGTCTCAGGGTTCCTGTTGCATTTTGGCAACTGCTCCATGCAGCATTACTCACCATCTACAGAGACCTCTTAGTCTAAGAAGCAAGCAAGTTGAAGGCAGTCTTTTCTAATCGCCGTACCACCAGTGTGGCTTGAGGAATGAATACTCGGCCCAGCTCCCCTGTCCCTGCCCAGCCTGCCCTCTGCTCCTCATGCTGAATACATTAACTCTGCCAGAAAATACTTGTGTGCATCAAATTTGGTGGTGCTGGAATCCACGCCCTTAAAAGAGAAAAAGCAAAATGTACATTAAACAGTAGGGACAGATGAGTGTCTTGAATTTTGGAGACATGTAGCCTTCCCCCATTAAAACTTATATGTCAAATAAATTAATTATATGTGCCAACAGTAGGAACTAAACCCAGTCTGTGTTTTTAAGGCAACCTAATTGAAACCAGACCTGGGTTTGCACTTCCTTTGTGGTCCAGGTGAACACACAGTGTCCTATGAAAAAACCGAGGGTGCAACAAAGGCTTTTCCAGGGCCATGCAGCCCCTGTTCAAGATCACCACAGCTTGCTCAGTTTGATAGCTTTCTTCCTCTTGTTATACAGTGCAGGCAGGGGAAGCAGGGGTTGTTACTGCTGCAGTGAGCTTGTGCTTTTGATAATATACAACTGTTTAGGTTGTATTTGAAATCTAACTTTGACAAGAACCACGTGGTGCTTAAAAGATTTTCCTTTCCTTGCAAGTCTGCAGAGTGGAAAACAGCCAGATTCCACAATATCTGCAAAAACCAAAACTGTGAATTTAATGAAAAAAGAAGAAAGATTAAGGAAGTTCTGTCTTTGATGGCAAAGGTATAGTTGACCATGGGAATATCCAAGAGGGAGACAAGGGGCCACTGAATAAATTACAGGACATAGGTGTGGATTTAGCTATAAGCATGAAGAAAAAGGGATAATTCAAGGAACCCAGAGCCCGCAAATCTTAAGCTGAGACACTCGCCTCTCACAGACTAGAGGGAACATCATCACCATAAATTTTCTTTGATAGTTAATAATGCTTATTATAATTTTGAAAATCTTATTTGATAATTATAAAGATTAGTAGTGATCACATGCAATATTTTAAAGCTTCCCTTTTATTATAACACAGCATTTGCTGCATCACAGTTCAGTCCTTAGTAGGTAGCACTCCTTCCTGAGAAGGCACTGCACTGGGGGGATTTTAGTCAGGATCTGTGGGACCAGCAGTACTATTTTCTGCCTCTTTAGCAGTGCTGCATGTAGTTGGTGAAGTGTTTCAGCATCCTTCAGGATGAAAAGTGTCATGCAAGTGTACAATAATACTGTTAAATCTGAGAGGAAAATATGGAGTCTTTAGCCTGGAAGCATTCTCCACAATGGCAGGAATCATCAGTTCAGACTTCCTGAGAGGTAATGAGAACCATGGGAGGGGCTTTCCCCAAATGTGCCTGAGATCATACACTACTTTTCTGCTATATCAAGAGCTTTCATTAAAATAAATTAATAAATAAATAAACACCCAAAACAATGAACAAAAAACCACAAAGCTTTTTTTAAAAGGCTCTTTAAAAATTCTCTTTTCATTTATTCTACTCATCTTAGGAAAGGCAAAGCTACTGGAAGAGACGCCTTTGATGTAAGGAAGTCTCTACAACAGAACCAGCACTGGCACTGACTTCCACACTTGTATCATAGGGGAAAACCCTCAGGGGGCTGTTACCAAAGGACAGGGATGACTTCTTACAGACCAAGCTTTCCAAGAGGTGGCACAAAAATCAAGACTGTTCAGGTAGTCTTATTAGCATCTACATCCAGCCCTGACAATAGGGCTGCTGAAGGCAATGGCTCAAGGCAATGGTACACCAGCTCCTGCCAAGCCACCACGTTCATTGTCCATTGCTGTAGCAAGTCACACAATGTAACCGCATGGAAAAGGTCCACCTAAAACCAGCCCAGGTAATCTGTTCTGTCAGACAACAGTTTGAGTTCTCTGAAGGATAAAATCATGTCCTGATGGTCAGCCTAAATTACTGGTGGTCTATTTGTGTCTACTTGTTTCTTATGTCCTATAGTAATATTCCCCCCTCATGCTGGTGTTCATGCCTAGATATACTTGTGGTGTGAGCACATGCCTCCCCAGCCCCTCTGGCAACACCTTAAGCCTTTGTCTGACACAGTGTGAACAAGAGTCCCAAGTCATGAACATCCCACAGCCTCCTTGCGGTTCTACCACACCATTTTGTGATCTCTACATTAAACGTTGTGACTAACAATGTTTAGATCTCCATTGCTGCAGGTAATGCCTACTTTGTTTCCTTCTATTTTGCAACAAATTTTGATACTTGAATACCATCTGGCCATTTCAGTCTTTTCTAAATTACGTTTTCCCCAGATAGTTTGCTGTGTTGCTTTCTTCGTTGCCAGAGGTACAATTCTACCATTTGAACTAGCAAGCAAGAGACAAAGTTACTGTTGGCAAAGTAGACACCCGTACCCTTCATTAAAACTGTCATCCCTTTCCTGCCCCTGGATTTGTTTCTCCTCTAATCACTCAGTCTGAACTCTAAGCCAAGCAAACCCAGCTCTTCTCATTGTTCTCTGCCCTCATGATTCTTAGAGCTCCAGACACCTATTTGGCACACCAGATTTCCTAATATTTCAGGACTACATTAACTACCTACAAATAGCTCTTTCCCCCTTATCTATCCTAACTAGTGAGATGGTCACTTACAGTGGGAACTTGCATGACTGTGCACCCATGTTCTACTATCGCAGCACTCTCCTTTCCCTCTCCAAAGATACCCTCTTTTTCCCGGAAGTTACTCTGTGTCAGGGATGTTTCCCCGTCATATGCTGTCCAGGGGGTCACAAGCTCACTGACAACTAGAGTTCATAGCAAGGCTACCTGGAGCGCCTTCCCCTGCAATTTCTCCCCATCCCAAAATTTTCCTTCTAACATAACCCACTAGTTCTCTCTTTTAGACATTTTCACATCTACCTCCTTACCTTCAATTCTTGTGTTATTCTCCCCATCAGCTCACCTAGCCATTTTTCACAAGGCACTGTATCAATTAATTCACTGAACCAGATAGGAAATGCCATAGATCTAATCCATGTCTAGAAAAATCCATTATTTTATCAGAGATATCACATTCATACAACATAATCTGCCTTTGTTAGACTGAGGCTGCATGCTCTGCAGTTTCTTATTTACCTCCATGTCTATATAACTGGGATCAAACTGATGGGCTCCAACCCTTCCCTCTCCTCTTCTTACATACAGACTTGTCTTTCCTGTCACCTTCGGTCATCATCAACTTCTTCTGATTTGATACACCCAAGAGTTGCCATTGTTACTGGATGCAACATTTTCTGTGCTCTGGTCTGGAGATTTCCTACCTTATTTCTATCCCCTCACCACCACCCTGAGGTGCACTCAAGTCTGAAATTGGCTTCTCTCATGAATGTGGTAATTTCTGTACCCACAGCCTCATTATCACTCTCTCACTTGGTTTTGCCTTAACGTTCACTTCACTTCCGTACAACTGGGGCAAGCAATTTGATTTGTTTTCAGGCCACATTTAAGGTTATTTTTAATATCTGCCTCAATCTTATTACACAGAAATCTTTGCACCCTTTCATTTAAAATGGCTATTGAACAGAACTGTATCTGTTTACATTTTCATGATGAAAATACTCTATTAGCTTGCTAGCAATGCCTGCTTATTTTTTCCAGTACATGTGTTGCTTTGCTGATGAGCCTTACCTCCAGGAAGAGGGCCAGCTAGTCTTTTCCTTGTAGACATCTCCTGTAAAGTAACAGCAATGGAGAATGGCTTTAATTTCCAACTCTGTATCAATTGCTTGAGTCAAACCACATCCACCAAGCCTTTGGGACATATTCCTTCCTTGTTGTCATTATGGAACCCCTGATTTCTATTTACAATTTCAACTTCCAAATCAAATTTATAACAAGAAAGCCCTGAGGAGTCCCAGGGGTAATTACAGCAGGTAATGAGGAGTGGGGAAAAAAAAGATAAATAAAGGAGACATGATTTGAAATGACATTAGGGAAAGACCTGGGAGATCCCTCAAGCATTGAAAGTAGAGATTGGGCTCTGTCCACACCCCAGGCACCACCCTTGTACAAGGGTCAGGTCCCAGAATATATGAGATCATTGCAAACAGCAGCTAAGTCCTTCTGCAGTGCCTGTGCATGCTGTAAAGGGAAAAAAGTGCTTCTGCCAGCACTGGGGAGGTTTGCCAAGGAAAGAAACAACTGCTGGCAGCCTCAACTTCTGAACATTTCAAAATGAGCATTCAATTATTGTCAGAAAGACAAATTAATATCCAGATGAGCTAAATCTGGTCCATCCAAGTGAATGGAGCTGTTACTGATTGATACCAGTCAGGAAAATAGCCAGCTGCCTAGTGCTCAAGAAAGCAGTCATTCACAGTTTTTAGGAACCAAAAGCTATAGGATGAATAAACTGGAAAGTTTCCTCCATTTTCAGAGTTGTTATATTTTTATTTCTAAATGTCTGGTGATGGTACAATTTGCATATTTTCTCCACTCCCATAAGCAGCAGATTATGGCAGAGAAGCTGCAGGATTTATCACATGTAGAGCTAATACTTGGCTTTGACATCTCTAATGTTGGAGAGCAGTTATTTCCTCTTGGACATTTTCAGTCAGTCTTCCAGGTCCTTTTGAAGTCAAATGGACTGACTATGTCTGACAGCATTTCAAGGCGGAGCTTTAGATGGAGCTAACACTTACTTCCCCACAAAATCATGGGGCTTAAGCAAGAAAACAAGCCAGGCTGCTCCAAATAAAGCCACCCTGATCTAATCCCCAGATCCACCCATATGTGCTGTCTGGATCTGATTAGGTCAGGGAAGGCTGCAGTGACTTTGGCTGTCATTTGAGTTTTCTTACAGAATAACAGGGTAAAGCTACTGACTTGATGTGCATTGCCTGCACCCCCTAGTCAGGTAGTGGTCTGTCTTGCCGAGGTCAGTGGGAGGTAGTCATCTGGAAGCCATCCAGTTAATTAGGTGCTCACAGGAGACAGACTCACTTTGCTGAAGCTGGGTTCTAAAGTTACTCTGTGCTTAGTCCACCCTCTACCCTTAATGCGAACCAACTCCCCCAGCATTATGCTGCATCTGAATCCCTTCTTGCACATGGGAAATTATTTCTCTTGCAAAAGCCAAAATCCAAGCAGCAACACTTCTCAAACCATAGAGAAAGCATTTAAGTGGGGCCCTATAATCCTAACTTTGGTTAGCCTCGCTAGAAATGACCCATGAGAACATCAGAGCAAAAGGCAAAGCTATACCTCTGGTTTCTGAAGTTATCTATGTGCTATGAAAAATCAGATTAACTTCACACCAAAACCCAAACTTCTATGTTTTATGCAGGAAAAAAACTCCCAGGAGAGCCTCCTACCCCGCATCTTCAGACCACCCTGATTCCCTGCCAACTGAAGCATCACCAATCCACAGCTGGAAGTGCTTTTATCAGCTTCTTTCCCTGTTTCCCCATTGCTCCTAAAGACTTGCAAATGCTGTGGATTTTTCCAGCATTTAAATTTTACCACAAACCTTCACTAAAGACACTCTTTCACAGTTTATGATGAGTCAATTTTATGAAATGAATGTGGTGGTAGTCTACTAATTAATATCTGGCAGAAATAAAATGAGTGACTTCTAATGCTGCTGCCTCCCTGGCTGGTCTGTTCTTTCATTCCTCTATGCATCTCTCAAAACTGTGTTACAGAAACCATAGCTAGCATTTGATGAAAAGATGCACCAAGCTGAAACCTTAAATTGGATGGCAGGAAAAAGGCTGCATTGCTAGGAAGGAGACATTGAAAGGCTATATGACTGACTCTCTGAAAATCTTTACTGCAAGTTTTACTCAGCTGAACATCTCGCAAATGTTTACTAGCTAATTTCATACAATACAGCTTTTACATACACTATCATACAATAGTTTGCAGAAGAAAAAGTAGATGGGACTGAGGAGTGTTAAATAGCAGATATTAAAAGAAAAATAATCTTGCCTTTTGTACCTCTTTTTTATATTTTCCTACCTCTTTTTTTTCCCCCCTCCATTGTTTGGCAGGTGAATTTGATGTGCTAAATCCACCCCTGGAGGCACTATATCAAAACAGCATTTATGTGTCAGGAGAAAAGCAAGTTTCATCAGTAAAACCTCAGTTACAGGTCACAATGATGTTACATACTTTTCTGTGTTGCTGCAATGTATTAGGTGAAGGCTTGCTCAGAAAAGGATATCAGAGAGACTAAGTATTTACCCTATGAAAATAAGAAAGACTTCTCTAAATAACACTTCTTGCATGCAGTTAAAAAAACATTTTTTGTCTTCATGATAAAGCAGCATGAAAACACTATCTTCAGAACCAACTTTATGCAAAACACATTGCAGCTGATTAGATGAGTACACTATTGTGATTTCACATTGGCTCAAATTTTACTCTGAGGCCCTGACCTTTTTAATACACAACAATATTCAGATAAACATAGCTCTGCTTCCAATGGGCACCTGTGAGACAGATTAAGCAAAAATAAGAGTGTGCATTAGGACGGAATTAAGTTCATTTCATGTAGAAATACCTTGCAAAGTGTCAGAGGCCCTGGCCAGGGTACACAAACAACAATATGTGGATACAAAAGAAGTCAAAGCACTAAGGATCAGCTAGAAATATGCTACTAGCTGCACAGTTGTGATGGCTATTCCATACCTCAGAAGTTGCTCCTTATATACTTTCAAATAAAAAATACATCCACAAAATATCTGACTGAGTTAGAGTTGGTTAACACAATATTGTAGTTACTGGAAAGTCTAAAGTGAAATCTACACAAAGAGAAAATTTCTTGTACTGGAAGTTCCACTAAATTATTAGTATTTCCAGTAAAACACTTCTTCATTACTCTAGATAAGTTTTTGTAGAGCAGCAATCATTTCACCATTTCAACAAATCAATTTCAAAATCTCACCATGCACTCAAATCCTAATAGTTTCAACTGATAAAGTCAGAAAAATCCAAATGAAAGGCTGGACCTTGCATGGTGGTTTCTTTCTCCCAAGTGTACCATGTTTTCTTTACACTCCCTCTCTTTGGGCCTCCACTACTACCATAAGGGCAATACCACATCTCTTAGTCTGAGGAATGCTATTTCTGGAAATGCCGTCTTGCAAATAGCCATGACATGAAAGTTATGATTCATACATTTCATAGGAGCATAAATGTTAATGAATTTGGGCAGGTGGCAGGACAGATGTCAGCAGCCAGGAAAGTGTGCTTCAGAGGTGCTTGACATGAAGAGTTACAAGCCCCTGGGGAGTTATATCCACTTACATCAGACCTGGGAAAATGGGCATCATAAGCACACTGACATTTAAAGTTTTGCCTGCCATTTTTTGCAGTTTATGTCACAAGAATCTGCTGTGTCCCTGCTGTCTTCTGTATTTGAAAATTCTCCCTTCTTGGCTTTTATTTGCCTCCAAACTCTGCCTTCACCACCACTCACTTCTTCCTACACCAACACTCAGGCAGGACACCATTTCCTTTGCAGCTCCCCTCCTCTCCATTCATCCATCCTCTCTCTTGCCAAAATGATCAGAGTCCGGAATTCAGCTCCTTCCTCAGCTCTGTAGCTTTGTTTCCCTCCTGCTCCAGTCATTTTTAACCAATTTGATGTAAAGATACTTAACCAGGCAGTCAGAGCACAGCAGCAGCAAGAAATGCTTTGCAACACTGCATGGTCCAAAGCATATTGCTGAGGAGACCAGATGCAGTGAAGGTAAGAAGCACTGTGGGAAGGGATCGCGACAAAAAAAAAAACTCAAAAGGATCAGCAAGAAGCTCCTTTTGAGGACTTTTGAAGCCAGTAAAGGTGACTCCTCGGTGCCAAAATCTGGCAGCATGTGGGTGCTACCCCCCTCCCTGGGTAAAAGAGGCCTCTCAGGAGGTCACAGAAAGGCGCAGGAGTGGCAAAGGGCATACAGGGAGGAATTGGAAGCTCTGTCGGCTTGACAAGTGAGTTCTCCTGGTGATCATCACCTTCCTCAGCAGGAGTTTAGCTATGGTCTCCACCCAAAGGAAGGCCACACACTCATCCCTAACCAAAATGGATGTGGGAACCCAGACAGAGTTCCCATGGAAACATGTGGCTGTCCAGGTCACAGGCTGCAGAGAGTGCCAGGACCTTTTACCAGTAACAGATGGTAGCTGTGAGACCTGCTGTATAAGATGTGAACAGGTCAATGATCTGCTCAGCTTGGTGGCAGAGCTGAAAGAAGAAGTTGAAAAGTTGAGGAGTAATGGGGAGAAAGGCAGCAAGGACCTAGGAGCCCCTGTAGGCACCCCTGGTCAGGATGAAGGCAAAAGTGTAAAAGAAAAGAGTGAGAGGAAGCAGGTTTATGGGTGGGGCAGCAGACGACCTCCCACCTTACCCATCTCATCCCCAAAAATACCTCTGAGTAACAGATATGAGGTTCTGATTGAGAATGACCAGTCTGGTCAAGAAGTAGGTAATTACACAGATGTTTACCGAGTCAAAAAAGCATATACCTGGGATCAATACTATACCCTCTATGAAAAAATGAAGGGTTATAGTTGTTGGGGACAGAGGGCCCAATGTGCTGGGTGCAACCTCCTCAGAGGGAAGTCTGTTGTCTTCCTGGAGCCCAGGTGACCAGCAAATGGTGACTTTTATTGGTTGCAGGTCACCTGGTATGGTCCTCAGATTATTATCCATTATCAATACAGAGGACACAGTAACCTGAAGCCCAAAAGCAATAAAGATAAGAGTTCAGGGAGCTGGGAGGTTTGGTAAAAGATTCTGGGGTGCAGGTAATTTTTTCATCACTCCCTCCAGTGGTAGGCAATGATGCTGGGAGGAGCAGACAGATAGAATCAGTTAATACATGGCTCCAAGGCTGGTGTCACCACCACAACTTTGGGTTGTTTGACAGTGGGTTGGCCTATATAGCACTGGACCTGTTCACAGGGAATGGAAGATGCCTCTCTCAAAGGGGGAAGACAGTTCCAGCTCAGAAAATTGTGGGGTCTGACAGTTTAAAGACTGACAGGTCTTTAAACTAGATGAGAAAGGGGAGGGGGGTGATAACATCAGGCCTATATCTGAGTCTCCAGAGGCAAAAGGAATCTGGGAATTGCAAACAAAACACCGCATATGCAGGCCGCCTGAAAAGCAGCATGAAGGAAATAGAGCCATTCCAGCTAAGAAGTCAGCCCCATTGGGCACCCAGCTGAAGTGCCTTTACACAAATGCATGCAGCATGGGGAACAAGCAACACGAGTCAGAGATGTAAGCACTCCTCCAGGGTTATGATCTAATTGGCATTACTGAGATGGGGTGGGATGNGCATTGCACTTGCACACGCTGGTCCTCATGGGGAACTTCAACCACCCTGATATCTGTTGGAAGGACAACACAGCAGGGCACAAGAAATCCAGGAAGTTCTTAGAATGTGTTGATGACAACTTCCTTCTTCAAATGACTGAGGAGCCAACAAGGAAGGGAGCTGTACTGGACCTTGTCCTTACTAAAAAGGAGGGGCGGGGTGAGGAATGTCAAGTTGAAGGGTAGCCCCAGTTGTAGTGACCATGAAATGATAGAATTCAATATTCTTAGGGCAGTGAGAAATGTGTGCAGCAGGCTTGCTACCAGGGACTTCAGGAGAGCCCATTTTGGACTCCTGAGAGATCTGATTGGCAGGGTGGTGTGGGAAAAAGAACTGGAGGGGAGAGTGACCCAAGAATCATAGAATCGTAGAATGATTAGAGTTGGAAGGAACCTTAAAGGTCATCGAGTTCCAATCCCCCAGCCATGGGCAGGGACACCTCCCACTAGACTAGGTTGCTCAAAGTCCCATCCAGCCTGGCGTTTAATGCTTCCGGTGATGGGGCATCCACAACTTCCCTGGGCAACCTGTTCCAGTGTCACACCACCCTCACAGTAAAGAGGGTATATCAGTAATATCCAACCAAAGAATGCTGGCTAGTGTTCAAGGATCACCTCCTCCAAGCTCAGGAGAGGTGCATGCCAAAAAAGAAGTCAGGCAAAAAATCCAGAAGGACTGTGTGGATGAACAAGGAACAAGACAAGCTCAGAATCAAAAAGAAGGCCTATAGAGGTTGGAATCAAGGACAGGTAGACTGGGCAGAAAATAGAGAAAACGTCCGAGCAGCCAGGAACCATATCAGGCAGGCGAAAGCCCAGAGAGAACTGAATCTGGCCAAGGACATGACAAAGACAAGAAGAAAGACTTGTATAGATATATCAGGGAAAAAGGCAAGACTAGGGAGGCTGTGGGCCCTCTCTGGAAGGAAATGGGAGACCTGGCCACCCAGGATATGGCAAAGGCTGAAGTACTGAATGACTTCTTTGCCTCAGTCTTCACTGACAAGGGCTCTAACTGCACTGCCCAAGTCATAGAAGGCAAAAGCAGGGGCTCTGAGAATGGAGAACAGTCCACAGCAGGAGAAGATCTGGTTTGAGACCACCTGAAGAAACTGAAGGTGCACAAGTCCATGGGACCTGATGAAATCCATCCACGGGTCCTGAAGCAGCTGGTGGACAAAGTTGCTAAGCCGCTTTCCATCATATTTAAGAAATCGTGGCAATCTGGTGAAACTCCTGCAGACTGGAAAAATGGGAATATAACACCGATATTCAATAAAAAAGAGGAAAAAAAGGACCCAGGGAAATACAGGCCAGTCAGTCTCACCTCTGTGCCTGGCAAGATCATGGAACAGATCTTCCTGGAATCTCTGGTAAGGCATACGGAAAATAAGGAGGTGATTGGAGACAGCCAACATGGCTTCACCAAGGGTAAATCCTGGTTGACAAATTTGGTAGCCTTCTATGATACTGCCACAGACCTGATGGACAAAGGCAGAACAACAGACATCATCTACCTAGACTTAATCAAAGTATTTCACACTGTCACACATGCCATCCTGGTCTCCAAATTGGAAAGTCATGGGTTAGATGACCACTCCGTGGATAAGAAACTGGCTGGCTGGCCGCACTCAAAGGGTTGTGTTCAACAGGTCAATGTCCAAGTGGCTGGTGGTGTCCCACAAGGATCAGTACTGGGACCAATACGATTCAACATCTTTGTCGGAGACATGAACAGTGGGACAGAATGCACCCTCAGCAAGTTTGCTGACAACACCAAGCTTGGTGACGCAGTCAACACGCTGCAGGGAAGGGATGCCATCCAGAGGGACCTGGACAGGCTTGAGAGGTGGGCTAATGCAAATGGCATGAAGTTCAACCAAGCCAAGTGCAAGATCCTGCACCTGGGACGTGGCAATCCCAGGCACAAATACAGGTTAGGCAGAGAATGGCTGGAGAGCAGCCCTGAGGAGAAGGACTTGGGAATGCTCATGGATGAGAAGCTCAACATGAGCTGGTAGTGCACACAGGCAGCCAAGAAAGCCAACCAAATCATGGGCTGCATCAAAGGAAGTGTGACCAGCATGAGGGAGGTGATTCTCCCCTTCAAGCTCTGCACTCGTGAGACCCCACCTGGAGTACTGTGTCCAGCTCTGGAGCCCTCAACAGAGGAAGGACATGGAACGGTTGGAACACATCCNGTGATTCTCCCCTTCAAGCTCTGCACTCGTGAGACCCCACCTGGAGTACTGTGTCCAGCTCTGGAGCCCTCAACAGAGGAAGGACATGGAACTGTTGGAACAGATCCAGCAGAGGACCACAAAGACCACAAAGAGGGATGGAGCACCTCTCGTATAAAGACAAGCTGAGAGAGCTGGGGCTGTTCAGCCTGGAGAAGAAAAGGCTCCGGGGAGACCTTAGAGCTGTCTTCCAGTATCTGAAGAGAGCATACAGAAGAGTCGGAGAGGGCCACTTTGTCAGGAATTATAGTAATAGGACTAAGGGTAAGGCTTTTAAATTGGAAGAGGGGAGGCTTAGATTAGATATTAGGAAGAAATTCTTTCCTGTGGGGGTGGTGAGACACTGGAACAGGTTGCCCAGAGAAGCTGTGAATGCCCCATCCCTGGAACTGTTCAAAGCAAGGCTGGATGGGGCTTTGAGCAATCTGCTCTAGTGGGAGGTGTCCCTGCCCATGGCAGGGGGGTTGGAACTCGATGATCTTGAAGGTCCCTTCCAACTCTAACCATTCTATGATTTCAAATCTGAAGTGTTTTCTTATGTATTCTCCTCAGCAACCCTTGCGCAGCCCTCGCATTACAAATTGTTGATAATAAATCACAGTTTCCACTAAAGCCAGAGCATGGCCCAGCCTTAGAAAGGTGTTGGGCCAACTCCACAACTGCTTTCCAAAGCACTCATCTTCACCTCATGCTTTTTGCTGCCAGCAGAGTTTTCAAACATCTTTCTCAATCTGCTGTAAAGAATTCTTTTACTCTGAGGTACAGTCTTAATAAGTAAACTTCTCTTATATGGTGGGAAGTGTGGATTCTTCTCTGTAGCTAGAGAAAAGAGCTTGTCTGACAGCAATAACCCCCTGTTCAAGGCTCATGATTGCACAAGGAGAGGCAGTTCAGAGGAATAGGAAGGGGAACCTGACAAATTCAGTGGCATAAAAGAGTGTTAGTAAACCTACAAGTAAAACCTAGCACAGGAGGATAGCAGCAACAGCCAGAAAAATTTATGAACACTTAAAAAGAGGGTCTGGTGTTATAGACCTCAGTGTTCCATACAAAATGAGTGATACAACCACAGTGAGATCAAGAGCCCCAAGGTTTCAAATACAGCATAAGCCAGCTGGACCCCATTTTCTGGTGACAATCTGCAAATCCTTTCCCTTCACACATAAAAGCCCATTCATCTCGTTGTTCTTAGCAGCGCTGGCCGTCTCTCGCATAAACACTGAGTAGTGTGTGTGGTGTGCTGCAATACTTTAAGGACATTGGAATGCACTTTATCAGCACTTTTAAACACTGCATCTTTATGAGGGGAGTCTGAAAATGTATTTACCATTCCAGACTGTCCACAGATGTGTTTTTAATATACCGATGTTTTTCTTCTCTTCTCATGATCCCTTGCTGTCTAGGCAAGGGTGCTCGTCCTTCCTTCTGCCACCAGATGTTCCAGAAATTCTCCCTGGAGCCACCAGAGGTTTCGCTGACTTGAAGTGGCTCCTTCATATCTTCTGCTGATGGTCTTCTATGGGTACTGTGAGGTTTTTCATAAGGGCAACCTTCTTAACCACCCATGCTTGCAATGCAGCTGTTTTCTAACCAATGTCACCAGTATTTCCATCTGTCCAAGGATCTTCCTCCTGTGCACCAACCACATGTGCAGAGCTGTTGATTGCTCAGTGTGTAGCATAGCAGGTCATGCAGATTGCCATGGACAGACAGACAGACAACCCAGGGCTCTTCTGGGCTCCTGCCAGGAGGCTGGAAACTAGAGATATTTAGGTCTAAGGGGAAATGCCTTCCAGCTGAAAAAGCCTAGAAACCATTCCTGTGGTACTGAAATCACCGTGTGTTTCAAGGCTCTCAGAAGCATGCTTGGCCCCAGTTGAAGACCTGCATTAGTGGAAGATGAACAATGAAAAACTCATCCTGGCTATACTGATTGTAGTGAATTGAGAAACTTTTCCCAACTGAAGGAAAAAATGGCAAGACTCTAAAGGGCAAAAAAACATGGGGAAGCAGGAAGGAAGAAGAACCTACAGAAAGGACTTACTTCAGAGAAAGCAAAAGCACTTAAACCCATTTTCTTCAACCTGAGCTACTGCTTTTATAGCTCCTTTCAACAGAAGCCATTTCCTAGCTATATTGTCCTAAATTTGTGTCATCTCTCTTCAAAATTTATTATTTATGTAGAACCTCACAGATGTTACATCAGGAGAGCTGCCAGGCCTAGCAAAGGCAGAAAACCAAAGGCAAAATCAATGATCCCTCTTTGGTGCCAGCTCTCAGTGGACCACAGCAAGCTGCTTGGAGAGAAGCAATCGTTACCAGACAGAATATTCTGCAACACCTGGAAAGGCACCACCTCATCCAGAGGTTGGCATATTAACACTAGTGCTGATGATGAGGCTACTCCCCCCATTTCTGGAGCAGGGTTCACACACATCCCCATGGGTGTTGCAGCTACTGCCCCAAGAGCTCAGCACCACCTGGGGGTGCAGCCACAGCTCAGTTGCTAATGGCTGGATGAGGTCCACTGTGACCACTGTAACTGATCACAAGCAACATGGTAAAGGCAACACATAAAGTCTACAAGGTCAAAAAATGACAACAATGTAAAGTAAACTCAGCAGGCACTGGCTCAACAGAAGCATGATTTTTTTCCACCTGAGACCCTGTATGCTATTTAATCCCCAGAGCTGGGGTCAGCTCCCACTTGTGTCAACAGAAGATTTTTCATTTACTTCAGTTGACCTGGAACAGGCCCAAGCAGAGCTGATAATAATTCAACAAAAGAAATAGCCTTCTCCCTGGTTCTCTCTGGCTCCTCTGCACCAGCTGTGGGTCAGAATCTGACACTCCTGCTTTTCAAGATTAGTTTTTTCCTGAGGAGTAATGTGTTTGAAAGAAACCAAAGTAGCATTTTCAGTGGGGAAAGAGATTTTTTCTGATTGACAAGGGCAACAGCTTCAGACGATGAGCTGGACTATGCCTGCCTCAAATATTTACTCATTTTCTGAAGAATGCCATGTTGATTTTCAAGCCCGTTAGTTTCTAAATTGAGAGCTTCATACCTCTTGGTTACATTTTCCTTTAAAAACATTTCTTATCTTGGAGTAGAAGCAGAAGCCTAGACAAATACACAAATTGAAAAGGCAACAGAAACATTTTGTGCCAAGTCAACGTGTCTCCAATAACCATGGGAACAAAACACATGTTTTGGAAGGCAATAGTTTACTGCTCTGTAGGCAGCACAGCAAAACACTACAAGCAGAAAGCTAGAGGAGACTGGTCACAGAAGGAGTACAACTTGCCCTTATTCTTCCTAGGACTCAACTCAGACTCCAGCTGCCAGCAGCCTGTGGTTGTAAAACCTCAGGGTGTACAACATCATATTTGCAGCTATGTGCAAATCTGTGTGCATGTAGGGGTGCTGCAGGCAGTGGGGCTAAGCTCCTTTCCATTCTATAAAGCTGCATTCAGTGTCCACCAATTGCTAGAAACCAAAGGCTGCAGGTAAAATCCTGCCACAAAGGTCTGTATCACTCTCAGTGTGCTGGGAAGGGAGGACAGTGGATCCAGCCACCACCCAGCATCTTTTGGGGTCTTGACTGTAAGCTTCCCACACCTCATCATTCCAGTGTATCCCACAGGCAATTCTTTGCCTGATGCAGTGCCAAAGACCTCGAGCCTGTAAGCTTTGGCTGAAAGATAATACATAAAACATGCCCAGGTCACTTTCTGCAAGTATCATTCAGTCCATCGCCCTCAGAGTCTGGTCCCCCTTAAACTGTGCACGTGTGGACCTCCTCCGCTCTCCCAACTTCTCACACTAACTCCTCACCAAACCAAAGCTACATGTCTTTCCCCCTGCTGGCTCTCGGTACACTATAAAATGCCTGAAACACGGTAATAGCATCTAACCCTCCTGGCAGCACATTACAGCAGCTTTTAAACTCCAAACAAGCCACAGTCTTACTTGAGAAATTATTTAACATGGGCTGGTTTATAGAGTCTTTTATAAGCTTCATATTTTCTGATATTAGGAAAAAATTCTTCCCTGTGAGGGTGGTGAGACACTGGAACAGGTTGCCCAGAGAAGTTGTGGATACCCCATCCCTGGAAGCATTTAAGGCCAGGCTTGATAGGGCTTTGAGCAACCTGGTCTAGCGGGAGGTGTCCCTTCCCATGGCAGGGGGGTTGGAACTCGATGAGCTTTAAGGTCCCTGCCAACTCTAATCATTCTATGATTCTATGATAATGTCCTGGAGCTTTTACGTCCTCTGGCTTGAAGGATTCCGTGGTTACAAGGCTAGGAGCTTGACTCATGGAAGAGAATTGTAGCCTGCAGCCATGCTGCCTGCCTGACCATAGGCAAGGAGTATCATTTATGCAATAAGAACTGCGGTTGCTGAGTGCTGCACCTCAAACACAGGGCTTAGCTGGATGCCAGGTGTCCATGTCCCATGCAAAGTGGGGTTACACAGGGCTCATTCCCTCACGTCCCATTGAGAATCAAGTATTTGTCACTAGGCATAAATCAGAGGTATGCTTGCACCCAACAGTGTCCCCAAATAAAGCAGGTATTGGCAAGGCTTTTTGGAGCAATATTATCTTAGCTGTTGTATGTCAGCTATGCGGCCACTGCCACCTCTTTAGAAATCAGTGGAGACTTGAGGAGTTTTCCAGTTGCTATCCATGTTGGGAATGCCAGCCCAGGGAGCACCTCTTCCCTCCATTACCCACATGTGCCTACAAATCCTCTGGGAGGTGCAGATAGAGCCAGGTCTAAGAAAAGGCAGTTTATTATGGCAGTCAGTTCACAACAGATATTAACAGATGGGAAGAAAAATGTTGTTGCTGGCTAACATGCTGGTAGCTTTTCACTAAATGACCTAAAATGTAGCTATGTTTATGACATCAGAGTTAATACACTGGTATTTGGGGCTTATAAATTAAAACTTTGCTTCAAATTACACAGTAGCTATAAGATTAAAAGTCCATAGATGCACATAATATCTTCATCGGGGTGTTCTGAGTGCATGTGTTTGTATAAGCTTATATATGAATGTAAAACAAACACAATGTGGAAGATGAGAAAGCTTTTCTACAATTATATCTTTTACTGACCATAGGAGGCAAGAGCTGTAAGGGAAAAGGTAAAAGCATTTGTTTCAGAAACTGACTGCTGGCTTTGGAGAGATGTAACAGGTAGGCACCAATTAAGTGCTAAGTGTATTAAAAATATCCCGTTGCCAACTAAATCTTAAAAATAAAAAGTAAATGCATGCACAAGAGTGCCCTTTTTCCCTCTCTCTCTTTTTTCTTTCTGTTTTATTATGATCAGTTTAACTAAGCAGCAATGAGAAGAGACTAAATTATTTCTCTCAATTCACAGAATCACCTAGGTTGGAA
>VZRU01004551.1:0-13818 GCA_013398155.1 Pedionomus torquatus | reverse complement strand
TTTTTTTTTTTTTTTTTTTTTTTTTTTGTCAAAAAGACTAGCATTTTTCTCGTTTTTATGATACAATTACTGTAGAGATCCAGGAAATATTAGTCATCAGTCAGAAAGTACTGTTGGGAAAAATTATGGAATTAAGACCTAAATATGTAAGCAACAAACCCCGCTGGAATTCATCAGGTGTTTGAGGGGAAATACTGTTCAAAAAATAGCAGGTGAGAACTGAATTCCTAGCACCTTGACTCCAAGGAAGAAGTACAGTTATATGCAGAATATTAACAGTGTAGAAGAGACTTATTAAATAAACAAGAGTTTGTGAAAATAATTGCTTTCCTTCACTGAGAAGAATGGGCCTGCACATGTTATATCAAAGAAGAATTAGTTAATAAGAAGTTTCACTCATGAAATAGTTCTGCAAGTTTTCGTTCTTTCAGTTTTTGTACAAGTAGCTATTCCAATGTGTCTGTCAAATACTACTTATCCTTAGAAATCTCTTCAACACTTTTCTCAGTGTTTATTCCCCCTCTTTCTTCCAAGTCCCTTCACAGAAATAAATATCAGAGGAAAGAATTAAAATTTTTCCTAATCTTGGTGGGTGTAAAACTCCATGCCTTTAGAAACAGACTTCAGTTCACACTGTACAAACATACCATCCTATAGGATGTTTAACACATTTAGTAGTGGCACTGGGGAGCCTGAACCTACTGGGAAATGTGACTTTGCAAAAATAGTAATAAAAATATTGCTTTTCTGCTTTCCAAAGTTAGTGAGACTAGCCTTCAAAGAATGGAGAATTGCTATCTTTCCATTCTTTGGAAAATGTATAAAGAAGTATAACTCTAGAATCAAAGGATTTTCTAATTTTTGATACAAGCTACAACCATTGCTCAAATTTCTTTAGTTTTTTTGTGCTGTACAAGTCAGGAGAAAATCCATGTTTACAATTAGTGAAAATTTGAATGCAGAACCCATATGTTATACAGAACAGAAAAAGCAAATTTTTGAATCAAGAATACTAATTTTGCAAAATTTCTGTTCAAAAGTGTAATTGGTGTAATTGCATTGTAAAATATTTCTCCTATTTGCAATACTCGTAGTAACAGAATAAAGAAGCTGTATACTTTCTACTTCGTGCCCCTGTCCTTGATGTGAGAAGCACTTAACATTTGAGAAATAGTTAGCAACAAACAATAGTGTTCCTATTTTTGTGAAAAAGCATCTATTGGAGCATTGTAGAAATGCTGAGAAAATGCAGTCAGCAAAATAACATATTTGGTACTTAAATCAGATGAACTTTTATGTGAAAAGTGCAATGCAAGAATAAATACTTCATCCACTTAGTAACAATCTGAGAAATGTTAAAAAGTGATGTTCTTTCACCTAGATGTCCCACCCAAAAGGTAAGACTGGTCAGTTGTTCTGCCAAGAATTTGCAATGAAACATAAACTAAAGTGAAGTAAAAATTTTAGCAATATAGAGCTATAGTGACATGATTTCGTATCCACTCCCAACAGGCAAAAACCCTCAGCAAGGGTTGCATCATCTCCTATCTCATTTACTGTAACATGTCCCCAACTAATTTGTTTTTCACAACTCCTGCCTTCCCAGAATGCTGTTACAAAATTCATTTCCACATCAGTTTTACATCCCTGTATGAGTTCTCCCTTCATCCTGTAATTTTACATATCACATTGATATCTGTGACAACAGTACTATCTAATTAAATAAAGGTTAAAATGTTCCATGAAACAGTTAGCATTGAACTTGGGCTATCTGGTTAATTTTGAAATAGTTGTGATCTGCACTAGCTCATTCTAAACTTTTGCTGTTTGTTTGTATTTGCAGTCCACACTTCATAAATTTACAGACTTTGAATTTTGTCTTTTCAAAGCATAGTCTCGAAATAATACTTTACAAATACAAAACAATTTCCATTGCCTTTGCTCATTTCAGATTTCTGTATGAAATTTCAGAAGGCAAATAGCTTTATCAGCTTTATGAGATTTTTTTGTAAAGGACTACTTTTAAAAATTCCTATCATAGATAGTTATCTTTAAATACATCTGTTATAAATATGATGTTGCCAAAGTTTGTATGCCATGAATAAACACATCCCCATGTTTCAAGACTTGTGTAATTTTTAATTTGAGTTTGATTGAAAACATCCATCTCCTCTCTCTCCTTTTCTGTGTATGTAAACATGTGTGTCTGTATCTGTACATTATGTTTGTATTAGCTAATTCCCTGTTGCCCAAAGTGCCAGATACTGCCACTTGTGCTTTTAAATTCCAGAGACTGTTTCATGCATGCCAGAATTTTTATACTGAAGGTTTTGGGCTGAGCTACATTGCAGGATTGGGGTCAGTAAGTTCTGTTCTATCCGTATTTTTGAGGAAGCTTTTCCTCCAGGAATACTGTGGCAGCACTGTCCTGGTTTGTCTTGCTGCAACATTGTTTCAGTTGTTCTATTTTGTGTAGTTGTTTAATTATTTTGATGATAAGCTTCTTTAAGGTTCTTCTGTGGATTACGAGAGATTCAGGAAAAAGAGTCCCAACTATTCATTTAAAGCCCTGGAATTCATCAGGTCATTTCAGTGGTAGTAATCTTTTCACATTTACATCATAGTAAGTAATTGTCATTCCATATTTCAATGAAACAGGTTCTCTTTCTTTGGAACATTGTAACAAAATATCTAAACTTATTATCTATTAATTTTAGAAGTCATCTGTCATCCTTTAATGTTTTAAGCCAGTGATGCATGGAACAGCAGCTTCACAACCTTAGAAGGTTATAAAGGAGGTATGTTTATTCAGCGCTGGATGCACACAGGATCACTCCCAAAGGTGTGCGCACCAAGCATGGTCATCTTCTGGGGTTATAGGTCCTAAATATTACATATTCATGAGCTTACATAATACGCCTATACATATTCAGTAGCTATCCCCACTTCATATTAAAATTAGTTCTCTGCCCCTTTGCAGCTGCACCGTACTTCTTGGTAGTGGTCGTTAGGGGTCTCAGGGATGAAGTCAGTAGTCATCTTCAATGTAAACTTTTCACCCCTGGTGTCTTGCACCAGCTCAGATCATCCCTGGAGCTCATCCAGGCCTCAGGTCTGGTTTCAGTGAGTTTCGTGGCCTTGGCTTCTGTTTTGCTCCTGTTCTGCTCATAGGGGGTTAGCTCTTTGAGATAAGCAAACATCCGAAAGGTTTAAAACTAGACAAAACTATTCTAAGGTTTCACGCCTTATCTATAACAGAAAAAAACTACAAAAAAAACCTACTAAACCTTGTATCACCACAATGCTGTGTCTGTGATTTGCAGTATTTTAGTTCATGTCCTCATTGCTGAAAAAAATATATCTTTATTTCCTATAATCCTTCCCAACCTTATTGTGTATATTCTATGAAGAACAAAAGTCATAACTGCATAATGAAATCTTAATTTCTGCTTCCAATAGGTAAATCCCTCCAGCTGCTTCTCTGTCCCTGCTCAACTGTCCTAAATGGTTTATAATTAAAACAAATGTTATGTATGGTAGGAAGTGTCCATACCTTTTTCTTCTGTGCAGTGTCTCTGATTTTTGCTACTGTCTTCCAGACAACTAAGGAGTCATTATTTAAGTTCATTTCTTACTGTTCCCCAAACAGCTTTCTTCTAAATTCTGAATAAAATAAGATATCCTGTCGATTTCAAATACATTTCCTTCTTCTTAGTTAAAGTAGTAGGTCTTATCTCATGTAAATACATGTAAATACAAGCCTTCATTCTTTTCTAAAGCTAGTTTACTTCTAGTAAACTTTGTTTATAGTAATTTTTTATCAGAATGCCAGCATTTTGATGAAAATCTTGCTTTAAAAATATTTCTTAAAGAAAAAAGGCTTGCAGATTGTTGTATCTAAGAAATCTTCACCTGATTTGTATATCAAAGCTGTGTTTGTCTGGTGGAATAAGCCTAACAGCTATCTTGTTCCACTTCAAGACCAGAGTGCATGTTTTTACCTATTCTAAAAGATAGTATCTAAAGAGGTAAACATCTGATTGAGGATGCTTTTGTGGTTTTTAATTATGAAATTCCTCTATTTCTTTGTGTTATTGGACCCTCTCTTTTATTACATACCAAAACAGGCATTTCCAGACTCTGAAATATGCTGGTTTCCAGGCCTCTAATCTCTGCAGGGATATATTTGAAAAATTCCATTAAACTATGTTAATTCCTGTGTATCTTGGGGCAAGGGCTTAAAGCTTGGGAAATGTTCAGAGGTCAGGGAAGGTCTGGCTCTTCTTGGACTTAGTAAAGTGTTTTAATATTGAACATGGCTGAGTGGTGGGCAGACATTTGGTGCATTGTGACATTTTAAGTGAACTGCAATTAAAATAGATATATACTCTAATGGTAGCCTTTTAGTACCTTGATAGTGTCACTAAAATTATTAGGCAGAAAAGGTTATAGAGTTTCACATGCAAGTTTTTGGGATATCTCTCATGTAAACAGAGAGAAATAAATATATAAGAGATGGAAGATTTGTAAGATAAAGAAGCCACTTTATTACTTCAGGGTACTTTGCTCTGCATGGAGCTCTATGGTTTGCATTGTATAAAGGGATGTTGCTTTTCCAGCCACATTTCTTTTTATTGCTTAAAGTAAAATTTTAGACTTGTAGAGGACACTAAGTATTTACTTTGTAGTTAAATCTTTTTAAGAAATGTAACCACATTATTTTGCTATTATGTGTGCAACAAGCAGGTTGGTAATGCACTGAGATTTGTTTATCTAACATTAGGCAAGAAAGCAGTATAACATGCTGGTTTGGGCATATTTGGAACATAAATAATTAAACTAATCTTAAAGCTATCAGTGTTGAAAAGTAATTCTCCTAGTGTTAGTCTCTTAGATGAAACTTGGTTTTGTTACAGGATCATCTAGCTTCTTGGAGGGAGCTGGCAGAAAGACACAGAAATTCTGCATTAAATGTTTTCTAAGTAAGTGCTGTTACTTGGTCAGTGTGTGTGCCCCTTAAAATTACCATGCCCCTCCGAGTTTCAAGGAAGAAGTGTATAGGTAAGAGACTGTATTAGCACCTCAAATGAGGGAAAATTTGCAACATTAACTAAACTACGTTATTAGGCACCATAAAATTTGTAAAGAGAGTATTATGATTATAGAGAAAGCTTTGGAGTTTTTTTCTTCATTAAATGACTTGGAATCTATTGCTAATATCAAAGCCAAAGAAAAGCTGACTGCCTGAGTTCTTCTAGTTCTCCAGTTAAGAGAATGTTGTATCCAGCTCTTTGTCTGAGTCAGGATGCTATGCATTTTAATCTGAATATATCTAACGAAGAAGTACAGAGATGACACAGAGCCTTCTAAGCACTTCTTTCCCCTGCTGGCTAGTATGTTCCTGGTGTCGCCCTCTCACTAGTTGTCTTCAGCCCTTGTAGTAGCTACCACCTACACAGGGGTATTTTCGTATTGTAGGGGGTAGATGCCCTGAACACCAAGACTGCTGCTTTCCACCACAGAGGCACAACCCAGCAGCTAAGCACCTGTTCCGTGTTTAGAAGACATTTGTAATAGGGACATCTCCCAGATGACACAAGTTTGGAGTAGAAGCAGTCAAGGCACCTAGGAGGCCATGTATGGAAGCTCCTGTGTCTTTATTAGCATTCTGTGAAACCTTATGTCTCTGATTATACCCACTGATTTATTATTTATATTACAGTATGCACTATATTACAATATTCTTACTGTTATTTATCCTGTAGAATTTACACTTTCAAGACTTGAATGCCAGGAAAGCATTGCACTTTTTCATTTTTTTTAATGAATGAGTAAATATTCTGGATTAGTCAAATGGATCCTAAAGTCACGACAGGAGAAACTGTTGAAGAGTGGCACTTGCACAACTTAGAGGTAAATGGGTTAAGAATGTGTGGCTGAAACAGAATTATTGTTTCAAAATTACAGCCACAAAAAAATAGATAATGTATAGTTCTTTGTGTGACCTGTGCATTTCTCTTGTTATTTCAAATATAGCTCTATGTAAAGCTAAGATGTAATACATAAAATGTACAATGTGTAACATATAAAATATAGCACATTATTTATCATACCAAAGCATTAATATCATATATTACTGATACATAACATTATTATTGTTCCATACAACATTAAAAACATAATGTAATAAAAGTACACATGATATTACTAGTATTTAAAATATAATGTGTAATATATTGTATCAATATAGAAACCCCTTGCATGAGTTTTAAAATGAAAAACAGCTGGTCTGAGACAGAAATCAGCAATAGTATCAATCTCTTATGGTATGTATTTATGTATCATGCCCATTTTCAGAGTTTCCAAAGTATAATCATAGTATTTCCATTCAAAACAGTAAGAGCTCTTTGGTTAATATCTGATACAAGCTAGAAAGAAATTTGAAAGATTTTTAAAATACATTTACACAACACAATCCAGCAAGAGGAACACCTCTTCACTATTTCCTAAATGCCTACTTTCATTTCCTTATTCTAAGTTGAATCCAAGTGTAATAATGGAAATATATAGGCTGTTAAGACACTAAACTGGAAACAAACAAAAAAAAAACCAGCCACAAAACCAACCAATGCAGAAGCCTGGATATTCTACATTTATGTAATTTGTTAAATGCAGCATATGCAACTGCTTGTATCAGCCAATCCGGTTTTCACAGCCATCATATTAGTTAACAGAAATAATGTTAAATGAATTGATACATCAGATGTGGAGCAACTGAAGGATAGCACTTTCATATGCTTTTCCAGTCTGCAACAGCATCCAGTAAATACTGCCTGACAGAGCAACCACAGAAGAGAGGAATTGCATTGCAGATACGGAAAGGCCTTTCTTCTCAGCTGACCTCATCTGCTAGGCTGGAAGTGCAGCGTCTAACATGAGCCCTTCCTGGAATGCTCCTCTGTGAGTTTACTGGTTTTCACTTGTAAAATTAAGGTGTGTTAGTACTTTCTAGAGGACGTAAAGACTACAAAGTGGACAATTAATTAGAGATCACCATTAGAAGCAATGCTAGAGCTCGTGGTTCTCACTATTGTATTTCTGTTCCATAACTATGGGCAAGTTACAGTATTTGTAGGTGCTGACCAGTAAGAACTCTGGATAACTACACAACACAGATGACCTTATGAAGAGGTGAACTGGTGAGTGTAGAAGAAAGCTCCATAGATGTCTCATCCTGGCTCTCACCAAGTTCATTCTCACAAGTAAGCTCTTGTTCCCACAAGGCTTGCTTTAGAAAGTTGTCCCATTTTTGGAATATTTTTAAATGTTCACATAATATTGTAAAATATTGGCAAAAAGAGGTCAAACCAATCCTGGTTAATAAGAAACCCACTTTCTAAGCCTAATGAGTAAGGCAATATTAATTGGAAAAGAGTCTTCACTAGCTGTTTAAGTAAAAGAGCAAACATATTTCAATACAGCCAACTGAGAAAGTTACCAACACTGTCCTGATTTAAATGGGGAGTTATCAGTAAATAAACAGACACAGTTAAAGTTTTCAAAGATGCTATAAAATACTGGGAAGAGAAAGAATTGTTGAGACTTCTCTCCACTTTATCAGGTGATGCCTTGTGCAAGTGAAACCATATGTTGCCCGTAACTTACTCGTAAATTGTTATTTTTGAAGGAGTAATTATTACATGGAGTACTTACTTCATGATATGAGTAATAAAGCCTTTTTCCTACTTGCCAGGGAGGAAGAAAGACAGAAAATATAATAATAATATAATAAGACACTTCATGTAGAAATGGACAGGTGAGAGTAATTAGTTGGAGAATCTCTTTTCCGAGGAACATGCCTAACTTTGTGAAAAGTAAACCTCTATTTCAGTTCTTATATAGCTTATTCCACAACATCTGGTATACTTTAGAGGTCAGACATGTGTAAACAAAACTCTCTTTGTCTTCAGTGACAGACTGGAATAATTAAACTTGACTTTTTAACAGTTTCCTTTAGTACTGAACTGAAATTGTGCAACATTAAGCTACATATTCAACAACATTTCCTCCAGAGCTCTTGAAAAAAAGAAATGAAGCTACAACTTCTGAAACTCATTGATCAAAGGAAAAAAAAAAAGACCAAGATATCAAATATTCATAAGTGAAAATGAAAATAATCCAAGAGTAAGGGATTAAAGCTGAATGCTTTATGCTTAACTGAAACACTGAAACATCCTTTATTTGTGTTAATATTCAACTAAGACAGGAGAACTATCAAAATGATGAGAGACTACTCACCCAAATAAAGGAAGACAAGTCAGACCCTTTGTCTGAACCATTAGCCATCTAGCAGAAAAAGAGAAATCACAATGCAAATCACTTTTCACTATTTTAGGAAAAGTGGATTAGGCAACAAAATGCATTAAAATAGAATGTAAAACTATGATGTGACCCATGAGTAAGTAGATGTCCTTTATTGTTTATCCATTCTTTGAAGGCGGAGAAAACAAGTTATTTCAATGCCAAAGCTTAATCAATTGAACATGTCATATCAATAGTCATTATATTTTAAATATTACTAAGTCTTACTAAATAATACTTAGCATTACTAAAATAATTAATGTTTTAAGATTACTTAAAATTACACTAGGCACTTTAAAAGGCTGATGTTATACATGAGATATACACGCTATACTTCTTCACCTAAATAACTTTTTGATTAAAAAATATAGTTCTATATTACTTTATATTACTGATGTACTTAGAACTACAAAAGTACAAGTCAGGTGGCTCCAAACATGAAGTGACAAATGAAGTAATGAAAGATATAGCATCCAATAGTAATTACAATAAACAACTAAACTGAAAATGACTAAAATGAGTATCTCATCACTCATTTTGACTTGCCTGTCTTGTTTAGATGGAGATGGCTCACAGCTTTGCTGTAATTTAGCTTTAATAACATCTCTATTAAGTAGATGCCTGTTGAACAGACAAGCATTACTTAAATAATGACACTTCAATAGTGAATTAACTTTCTCCTATGCAATTAAGTAACTGTCCATCACATTCATCAACTTACTAAATTGTCTTTCAGTATCTTCATTATTGCATATTAGCCACCTACATTAATTGCCCAGGCAGAGCACACAATGACTCCTTTCCAGGACTAGGGTTGAGTCCTTTACAGACAATAGCTGATGATACTGAAGAGAAGGGAGAGGACAGTGATAACTGCTCATAAATCCCAGGACAGGTAACTTTTCGGGTTATGAAGGACAATGGTATTTACTTGGCTGCTAAAGTAATCAAATATTCATTTAATGGTGACTTGTATATACAACTGCTTTACTCTCCTTGCATATAGATCTACAAGCTCCTTACTCAGCTTCAGTTAGATTCAGATTGATTTTATTTTGTGGTGTTTGTTTTGGGGTGGAGAACAGGGATAATAGGATAAAATGCATACGATGATTTCTTCAAATTGTTCTATATCTCTTACACAAAATGTGTGTTTTTTAAACCTGAAAATTACAGCACAATTTTTCAAGGCCAAGTACAATCATGACTTCATTGATTTAGATATTCCGTGTAACATGGGCCATGAAACTTTATCTGTTTAATACAGGTTTGAGCCAAACAAGTGGAGCCTGTTGAAAGAAATTAACATTTAGATCTGAATATTCTTTTTTGTTCCAATGACTAGCCACTTTAATTTTTACAGAGAAGTATCTTATTTTGTATTTTTGTGGTTATAATTTAAAATCATTGCTATTATGCTTATCTTGGATGACTTCATTCTTTGTTATCTTTTATTTTCTTGCTATAAGATGCAACTACATCCTAATAAAGTAGTCTTTCATCTTTTATTTTTCATAAACCAGTAAAACTGAATGGATAAAGTTGTAAGTTTCTATGAGGATTACTTTTTTTTCAAATTGTGAAAAGGGGGTTTTGGTCTCTTCCATACCTTTTATTGTTATTAAATATTTCTCTATGATAGCAGAACTGAACATTGTAGTCCCATAACTAAAAATGGTTCTTTTAACTACTTTCTTAGAATGTAGGTTAGGTTTCTACAGAGCTTAACATTTTCATATGACTTATATAACAAATTATTTGCCTTCTCTGCTTTCTGTTTTCACTTGGTCATGAGACTAGAATGCTTTCCAGTAAATTTACCTGCCTTTCTTCCTCTTGTTTTCAAGGTTCCTGAAGTCTACAATGACTTCCATATTCCAGCAGGTCTTCAGGCAGATTAACAAATACATATCAAGGGGAGAAACTTCCCTTACAGCTCCAAAAGCTTCCCCAATTTTTCATTTCTCCTTGGACAGGATTCATTTGAATAAATGAACCTGTCCTTCAGCATGCATCCCTCAACATCTGATCTGCTTATCAAAGACACCCTTTATAGTTAATAGTATAGAAATNAAAATAGAAATAGAAATAGAAATAGAAATAGAAATAGAAATAGAAATAGAAATAGAAATAGAAATAGAAATAGAAATAGAAATAGAAATAGAAATAAGGTGTGATACATCAAACCAAGCAATAATGTCTACTTCAGCACAAAATTCTTTGGTTTTCAGTAATAAATCGTGTTCTTTGTAGGCTTGTTCCATCTTAAGGGTCATAGACACCTTTTCTTTCTCTGCCATTATTCCTAATAAGAAATAATTGGTGATGATTGCTTGGATTTTTCTAGAACAGACTACAAGTCTTCTGGGGTAGCAAGGGAAATCTGCAAATCTGCCTTAATTTTAAGAATACTATCTCTGAAATTTTTGTGTCCTTTTGATGGTGCTGAGGTCTGCTCCATAACCACTAAACCCAAAATTACTGCTGTCTCAGGGATGTTTTGTTTTAAGTACTTTGTTATTTGGTAGCTGTCTGATTTGCTTCAAAACTCTTCTCAAAAGCATCATCATTTGGTGTACCCTTCTGTGCACTGAGTATCCCTCTGGAGGGTATTTTAAAATTAGGTAGTATATCTCCAAAAGTTAAGCCAGGCTGAGCAAAAAAATGTCTGTCTGTTTAGTTCCTTGCTATTCAAATTAAAATATAAAAATTACGTTTATGTAGTCTAATTAGTGAAAGCATTCATGCATTTTTAATTTTAGAATTATAAAATGCCTACTGTTTTTCAGGATTTGCAACAGGGAGACACTAAGTTAAGGTGGTAGAATTAGCAATATTCTCCTTAATAAATAGAAATATATTTTTCCAAAGCTAACTTTTGTTCATAAAGAGATTTGTCATTGCTATCACATGCATTTATACAAAGCAAGTAACTACAATATCTCTGGTAATTTTAAGGTAAAGTAAAACAAGAAATAAAATAAAATTTGACTACAGAATTTGCACAATAGAATTATTCAATTAACTAAGAAGAACAAAATATGCCTCTATTTCTCCTCTTAGGCAAAGCCTGAATGGGATCCTGACACTTACTGAACCATGTATAATTAGTTGTAAAAGCCTGGACAATAGGATTTAACATTTTTCAGTACGATAAAATTTTGCTTAATCATAATTTTTTATACTTTTTGGCAGAAGTGAATTGCATAAGGGCAAGTACTGGAAGTACTGGAAGAGCAGCAATGAGCTTCAGCCTCCAAGAAACACATCTGAAAATTTTGGATTATTGGAAGTCAAATGCTAGATTGGAAGAGATGGGCAAATTTAAATATGTGGCAAACAGGCTGCTTAAGTTCTTGCAAAATATAACCAGCTTCTTGAATTTCATGTTTTGTGACAGCAAAGAAACTGATGTTCATTTCACTCATATGCTTGGAGGCCATGTATTAGAATTAATAGCCAAAACTGAGTGATTTTCAGTCTCCAAGGTAAAGCTGCTGAAATTTTTAGCTAGCTTATTCCACACATTCAAAATCATGTTTCTGGAATAATCTAAATTTGTGCTTCTAATTGAGAGAACGTTATACCGCATGTTCAATTTAGTTACCATTTTAATATCCAAAGGATATGTACAGTAATCAATAACAAATTTCTGGAAAAGTAGGTCTGCACAGAATTACCAATACTATTAGCATTTGAGGGTGTTGACTAAAAATCTTCACAAGCACCATTTGACAACACCTTGGTTCTCCCCGTGCAAAATGGTCTAAATTATTCTATTGATATTTTTCTCATACACCAGTATCCAACATCTTTCCTCAAGTGAAGGCTGCAGTTTAATTAATCCTCTCCAGTTCAATATAAAAAACCTTAGGCACTTCCCAGCTGGTTGTGATAAGCACAAACCAGGAGATTTTCAGGCCCTTTGCCTCTAAGTAATATAGACTATCCAGTTACTGGTACTTCCCTTGAAAATCTCAGAGGAAAGTACAAAAATCAAATAAAAATGTATCTATCCAGTTGTATTTAGGAGGCGTGAAATGTTACTAGTTCTATGCTGTCCACACAGCCCTCTTTAAGAGAATGGGAAAAACAATGACAAACTCTAGTCCTAAACCTATCCTTAATAATATATGCACAGGGAACACGATTGCTAAGTCTAGCAAATAAAGACAGAAAAACGGAGGGTATGATTCGGTGAATTGGTATGAATTGCAGTTCAAATACACTGTATTTGAGCATGAGTAATCAAATACTGTGTCAAACTAATGGATCATTTGTCACTAGAGTCACAATGTTCTCCTAAATGGTAGCCACAGTAGATGGTAGATAGTTTTCACTTGAAATAGGAGTCAATGCATATTCAATAAATTGGTCTAGGAAGGGGATGAGATGAGGAAACATAGTTTATTTCCGGAATTAACTCATTCTGCAAGTGTCTAAATCATGTAGATGGTTCTCTGGCCATACTAGGTAGGACTAGGCTGTTGAACAATGACTAGGATATCTGTAAGATAATTACTGCAGAGGGAAGGAACAATGGAACCAACAATGAAAACAAAACAAAACAAAACAAAAAACACACAAAAAAGAGATCTGCAGATCAGATTAATTAAACTAACGAGTACGTAGAAGGCCGTATCAAATTTCCATTTCATTATAAAAAGGCAAACTGGGGCTAGATAAGTAATTATTTTAATTAAACATCTGTGTTACATGGTGCTAAATAGCAATATATGTGAGAAATTATTGGCTTATTAAGTTTTCACAGCTGTCTACATAGTCACTGGAGAGCTACTGTTAGTAGTACTCCACTACGAGATTATATTTTCACTGCTAATATCCTACTTTAAACCCTCACTTAATGAGACTGAATTTCAGAAAAATATAAAGACTGTAATTCAAAAGTAAGTTTGTAAAACATTCACGTTTTACTAATAGTTGGAATTATTTTTCAAGGTTAGCACTGTCAAACAATGTCCAACACCGCAAGTAAGTTCTGCTATGCTTAGCTGTTTTGGTTACATTGTTATTCTAAACCCTTAAAAACTGTACAGAGCACAGCATTAAATATTACACTTATTTAAAGGTAGCAGGTGTTGAGTTTGAAGTAGTAGTCACATTTCATAGTCCCATTATTTCCCACTATTTCTGCATGCTCCAGGTACCTTCTTGTCTGGTACTTTTTCGGTACTCAAAGAGGAAGCCCAGTTCAGCTAGAAGTCCAAGCTTGCTTTGTTTCATAACCACATTGTGCTTAAGTTTCATAGAATCATAGAATAGTCTAGGTTGGAAGGGGCCTTATCATCAGGCAGTCCAACCATCAACCTAACTCTTTTTTGAGTTAGCTTTTTTTTTTAACAAATTTTTTTTGTTTTGTTAAAACAAAACAAAACCAAACCCAAACAAAAACGAAGAAAACCAACACAACATCACTAAACCGTGTCACTGAGCACT
>VZRU01004550.1:147798-181855 GCA_013398155.1 Pedionomus torquatus | reverse complement strand
AAAAAAAAAAAAAAAGTTAGCCTGTAATCATATATTCATAGTGCTGGAAGGAACATCCTAGGTCACCTAATCCTTTTAATACCCAAGACAGCAGCAGCTTTCCCTCAGTTATTTCTAACAAGTGTCAGTTCCGCTCACAAGAAAAAAAGTGATGAGATGCCACAGTCTCACAAGCGATCTTTACTAATATTACCATAAAACAGTGTTTTCTGAAATGGAAATTTATACTATTTTGAATCTTAAGCCCATTATTATTTACTCTATCCACTGTGGTCACAGAGCAGCCTTTTACATTTTTGAAACTGTTTCAACCCACCCCAGTCTTCCTCAGGCTAAACAACCGCAATTTTTTCAATATTTTCTCATAGGTTGAGTTTTCTAGACCCCTGATCATTCTCTTTACTCTCCCCTCTACTGTGTGGGTTCATAATGTGTTTCAGCCCTGAGATCTACCAGTAACAAGTAGAGTGAAAAAATTGCTACATGTATCTTACAGGCAATACTGCTCTCTATATATCATGATATATACCTATATATCTCATGATATATCTCCAGAGGGTTTTTTTGTTGCCTTTTTTTTTTTTTTTATTAGGTTAGGTTTTTTTTCAGCAGCATTCTGACTCATCGTCTGATCACAATCTGCTACAACTCCTACATCCTTTTATACAGTACTGTTTCCTAACCAGATACCATTGAATCAAGTTTATGCAGATAATTAATCACTTAGCACCTGCTTGTGTTGAATTTCATCCAATTATTTCTTCAAATTCTCAAAATTATTTAAATTTTTCTTTCAATCCACCAGCATACAGGCTACCCTGTTGACTTAAGTTTTTCAAAATGGTTAATAAGAACACTCTTGTACTCTGTACAAGGTCACTGGTGAAAATATCAAATGATACCTCACTGAAGTCAAGAGGAATTAAACTTGACAGAGAGGCAGACCACTATTTTTAAGCACACAGAGTTCAGTAGCAATAAGGTAGTTACACATAGACATGTATGTATATACTTTACATTCTAAGTTTATGATATTTTAAGCAGATGACTGTAATTTACAGATCTCCCATAGGACTTGTTTTTTAGGACATTATTTTCCTGCCTTTAGTAGAGAAATTTTCTTTGTATGGTGACTGAAATAAAGCTTGAAACAAATTAAACCAGGATCACTTAAGAGAATATGGAAAAAACTAGGAGAGTAAGATGCAGGGGCAAGGACAGAAACAAAAATCTTTTAAAGTGAAAAAAAAAAAACTAGGAGCAGAATTCCTGTTAATCAAGTAAGACAAGCACAAGCATTTTATTGTGAAAATTATTCCCTTCAAACGATGACAGTTCCAAGTAATGAAAATCCAAATATTCATACTATGAATAAAAGCTATAACAAATGAGACTATAAATCCAAATCTGTTCTACAAGTAGAATGATTTCATATAAGAATCATCACAATGGTAACATACAAAACTATATAAGGAAACAATCCTTTCAGGTAGACTTACACTTCTCTGTAATACATAGAGAAAAAAAGGAAAGTGATTCAAACATAAGATTTCATGGCCCACAACATACCTATATTAATAGATTTTTGGAAATTATTTTGAGCATCAGAAAGTAGCCCCAGAAACCAACATTTATTCCACTGTTGTCTCAGAAGTTTCAGACAGAGCTGTTACTGCAGTATGAAAACGGAGTAAAATTTCTAGCAAATATGACTAAAAGTGAGCTTGAAAGGCCATCCTATCCATTTGCTTCCTGATCCTATAGTATTTGACACTCAAAAGAATACCCTATGAGAGACATATATAGCCAATAGGTTGAGGTTAGTCTTAACCATGTTGGAGCACCAGAGAATGCTCTAAGGAAAACTCATGGTATAATAATCTTGGAAAACTACTCTCCCACCCTCCACTCTGAGCCTCCTTCTCTCTCAAAAATCCATAAAGGTAATCTAATTTTTCTTCAAACAAAAATATACATAGAAATGTAAATCAATTAAAATCACTGGACCTTGTTTTTACACAGGGTCAACTGACAGAAGCAGAAGCTATTTCTGGGGTTTATATATAAGAATAGATGTAAGCATGCTTAAACTTTTCATTATTTGAACTTACCTTTGCCAAGGAAACATCAGCTCCTTTTGGTACCACTAATAAGAAAAAGATAAGATTAAGGAAAAGTCTGGAGACTAAGGCCAGATGAGTAGAATGAACATTTAATTAACATCTAAAAATGAGATCATATGATTGAAATGAGATAAATGGTTCTTAATTTTTTAAAAAGGTCTATAAAAGTCAAAAGAAAGACAAAAATTGCAAATGAAAAATAAGTGAACATGGAATAACTCCCAATGCCCATCAGTAATGAATGACATATGTTTTACTAGTATGTTAGAGATTATGTTCCTTAACAATGACAGGGCTTGGGATAAAGTTCTGTAAAGAGGGAGATACTGTTTCTTAGTAATTCTGCTTGTCCAGGAAAGGAAAGGTGCAGGAGGCTGCAAGTTGTAGTAGAAGTCATGAAGGAGATGAAGCCCAGGGTTAGAAGACAGGAGCTGAAGCAGGTACAATAGCATTTTCAGAAGCAGAGAGTAAATAGTTAGAGCTCAAAAATCATAGGAAAGATTCCTGAGGGATCAGAAATTATTTTGAAGCATTTTCTGACTTGACATGCTGCCATACCATCTCAAGAAAGCAAACTTAAACAGCAGCTGCTTTATGAAAATCTGGAGGGGTATGGAGCACTGAAGTACAGGAGTTGTGTTTCAAAAATATTAAAAAGCATAGGATACATATAATGTACTATGATGATGAAGAGAATCTGAGATAGAATGTTCAAGTTTTATAGACAAATGGTTGAATAGATTGGAGGTCTTGAACTCTGAATTTAGAGATAGATTATCTGTAGGTTCGCTTATGTCAAATATCAAATTAACACAACATTTAAAATTGGAGAGTTAGGAAAGGACACTACTTATTTACTGTCCTCTCAGTTGGATTACAAGGCACTCCAATAATGCTTCATTGATTAATGTATATTCTTTGAAGAGATATAAAGGGTATACAACTGCATATTTTAGTGATTTACCTGTATATAGCATCACTTGAAAGAAGCATCTAGAACATCTGGAGGAAGTACTCTAAGAGATCAAAGACTATATTAAATTTAGGCTGCTGAAGAAGAGAAATAGATTAAAACTATATGTTAAAAGAAGGGATGCTAATTTCTAAAAATCCAAACTATGCCAGACAGTCCACTGCAAGAAGCCATTAATAAATAGGAATACATGGAAAATTTATGCTTAACTTTTCTACATTTGATGTGTTTACCAGTCAAACTGAAGGTGGTCTGGAGAAATGAGTAAGATAGACCTGCGAGGCACTGACGATAAGTGTCTGTGAATGCAAGGCTTCGGAGCCCAGATTTGTTGGCTGTGTGCATATCCCAACTCAAATATTTCAGGAATCAGCAAGGGAACAGTTTTTCTAAAAGGAAAGAAGCAACAAATGTAAAAGCTAAATTGTTTCTACAAGAACAAGCTACAGCAGAGAAAGCATTTACGTAATCATAGAATGATTGAATAGTTTGGGTTGGAAGGGCCCTTTAGAAGTTACCTAGTCAACCCCCCCCTGCAATGAACATCTTCAACTAGATCAGGTTGCCTGTCCAGCCTGAACTTGAATATTTATGGGGATGGAGCATCTACCACCTCTATGGGCAATGTGTTCCAGCGTTTCTTTGCTCTCATCATAAAAAAAAAAAAAATGTTTCCCTTATATCTAGTCTTAGTCTGCACTCTTTTACCATTACACCTTATCCTATTGCATCAGGTGCTGATAAAAAGGCTGTCCCCATCTTTCTTATAAGCCCCCTTTAAGTACTGAAATGCTCTGGTAAGATCTCCCTGGAGCTTTTTCTCCTCCATGCTGAACAAACCCCACTCTCTCAGTATGTCCTCATAGAAGTGGTGCTCCAGCCCTCTGATCATTTTCTTGGTCATCCTCTGGACCCACTCCAGGGTCCAGGTTCATGTCTTTCTTCTGCTGAGGTTTCTAGAGATGGAAAGAGTATTCCAGGTGGGGTTTTGAAAGAGTGCAGTAGAGGGCAGAATCACCTTTCTCAACATACTAGCTTCACTACTTTTTATGCAACCCAGGGTACAGTTGGCCTTTTGGGCTGCAAAAGGCCCATATATTGCCAGCTCATGTCCAGCTTTTCATTCACAAGTGCCCTCAAGTACCCGCCTCTGCAGGGCTACTCTCAATCTCATCATCTCCCAGGTCATATTCGTATCAGTCCTTGCCTGAACCCAGGCACAGGACCTTGCATTTGGACTTGTTGAATCTCATGAGGTTCACATGGGCTCACATCTCAAGCTTGTCCATATCCTTCTGGATGGTATTCCATCCTTCAGGTATGTCAGCTGCACCACTCAGCATGGTATAGTCTGAAAACTTGCTGAGGCTACACTTGATCCCAGTTTCTGTCATTGATGAAGATATTTAACAGTACTGGTCCCAGTACTCCTTCAGGAGTCTCCTGAGAGACGCAACATGTCACTGATTTTCATCTGGATTTTGAGTTATTGTCCAGTAGCCTCTGGATGAGAACCATCCAACTAATTCCTCATCCACCAAACAGTCCACCCAAGAAATCTATATCTCTTCAATTTAGAAAGAAGGGTGTTGTGGGGGAACTGTGTCAAAGACCTTACAGAAGTCTAGATAGATGACACCTGTAGCTCATGCAAAAGGAAGAGTTCTCGGTCAGGTTTGTATGTAGACGAATTAGTTTTGTTTGAAGACTGCACTGTATAAGGGATGAATTTAGTGGGACAACTGGGAACCATGGCATTCACCATTTATGATAATCCAGAAAACAAAAGTAAGGATAGAGACTGATGGTTAGCCCTATAGGAGAAGAACAAATGAACTAGTCATGTGTTGTTGCATAGGTTGGAGAGAAGAATAGATGTCCTAAACAGCTGCTTTTGATTAGAATGTGGAAGCAAGCTTAATGCATTCCTGGAGAGTAAGATGCTGCACTGGACACAGGTAGGATTCCTAATTTCTGTGTGTAGGAAACACACAGAAAACATGCTTTAGAGAAGGCAAGAGGAAGAAGGACATTTGACAAATTCAGAAATATCATCTGCTTCTTAACAGGGTTGGATTTTGCTGGATATTCAAAAGATTTCATGAGTCTAAAAGAGGGGAGAGACCCAGATAGCAGTGAATTTGAAACAATCTGCTCCTTTCTAAAGAGTGCTTATTAGTAATTTCTGGTTTCCTGTCTCTATTTCCTTTACAACCAGTAATAGCTAGATCATCCCAGGCTACTTGACATGCTAGGCAGCTTGTGACCTAAGTCTGAGACTCTAGATACTTTCCTTTTTGCTAAACTCTTAACTATTTGTTAGCAATCAACCTTAGTCTCCTTTAACAATGACAAAATGCAAGAGCAATGGAATATGACCAACAAAGCCAATGAAAAAAAGTCACCTTCTCATTTAGTTCCCATTAGCACTTGTTGTTGCCACAGCTATTGTAAAGTATAAATGAATTATTTAATTTGCAGCTGGATTGTTTTAGTATTTTTTTCTTCTAGTCTCATTATTGAGAGATGCTTAACTCCCAGAAGAGTAATTTAGACTGAAAGTCTGCTTTTGCTTTGCATAAAACTGAGCCCAGTTGCTTTAAAATGAGTAAATAAACAATGAAGTGCTTTAATCATTGTTGTTTACACCTGAAAAATGCTATGTAAACTACATAAACACCTCTATGCTCCGTTACATATGTCACACTGATTTTCTGCAGTGTTTAATTAGATTGACATCTGAGAAGCTAACTGAAATCCATTTACTTTCATCTGGTGTAAACTAAACATTGACACTAGATCTCTGAATACTAAACAGACTGCCTGATTACAACGAGCCATAACAAAACCAGAAGAAAAGGATTTTGATATAAGCCTGATTACAAAGGAAACAGGCTTAATGCCAGTGAAATACATGAGTGGAGGAATTACCTTTGCTGAGTGTTATCATTTGTTCCCATAAACTTCTAACTTCTGTCCAGGATTTCCACTCTACATCAAGATAACTTTTATATATATGAGATTAAGCAAAATCAGACTTTTGAAGACATTCCAAGGTGTGCTATTTAATGGAGAATGTAGATATAAATAGTGAATAAGATATCCCTATTAGTACTCAGTGGGAGGCCATAGTGATGGACTATGCATTGATTAACAATGGAAAACATGCAATACACCATTCTTGGATTAGTGGAAACAGTGCTTGCAGCATGTTCTTTCTGTGGCTGCTTCTGCCTTTACTGTGATCATGTATCTGGTTTAATGCTATAACTTGTAAAATGAGTAATCTCTACTTTTATATTTAGCATTGTAATGCCAGCCCAGAAGCTTGGTGGGAAAATGATGAAATGAGGTGTCTGAGCTCCCAGTAGAGTGAATAAAAACAAATAGATACCCCTAAAGAGATTAAATGTCCCTCTTGATATGTGAGCTCCCCAGGGGAGCCAAGATCACTAAGAGCAAGGTGTGACTGAACTTTGTAGAAACAGAATCACAGAATTTTCATGTTTGGAAGTGACGTCTGAGATCATTAAGTCCAGCAATACACTCCAGAGCGTGAACTCTAGACTTAAAAGCTGTCAGGAGAAAATTTCTGTCTATTGGGAAAACAGCATGGGGGAGGGCTTCTCCTGAGGACTAATCCTTAACTAGATGAAAACCCATGTACTTTGTGTGAAATCAAGAAAAAATAAATATAATAGAATCATAGAATGGTTAGAGTTGGAAGGGACCTTAAAGACTATCAAGTNGCTCTCCTGTAGGCTCTCTTCAGATTCTGGAAAGCTGCTATAAAGTCTCCCCAGAGCCTTTTTTTCTCCAGGCTGAACAGCCTCAGCTCTCTCAGCCTGTCCATGTCCTTTCTCTGTTGAGGTCTCCAGAGCTGGACACAGTACTCCAGGTAGGGTCTCACAAATACAGAGTAGAGGGAGAAAATCATCTCCCGTGACCTGCTGGTCTTTTGATGCAGCCCAGGATATGGTTGGCTTTCTGAACTGCCAGTGCCCACTGCTGGCTCATGTTGAGCTTCTCATCCATGAGCACTCTCAAGTCTTTCTCCTCAGGCTGCTCTCCAGCCAGTCTCTGCCCAAACCTGTAGTTGTGCCTGGGATTGTCACATCCCAGGTGCAGGACCCTGCACTTGGCTTGCTTGAACTTCATGGGATTTGCACTAGCTCACCTCTCAAGCCTGGCCAAGTCCCTCTGAATGGCATCCATTCTGTCTAGCGTGTCGATCACGCCAACAAGCTTGATGTCATCAGCAAACTTGCTGAGGGTGGATTCAATCCCACTGTCCATGTCTCCGACAAAGATGTTAAATAGTATTGGTCCCAGTACTGACTCTTGTGGGACACCACTCATCACCAGCTGCCACTTGGACATTGAGCCATTGACCACAACCCGTTGAGTGTGCCCATCCAGCCAGTTCCTTATCCACCAAGTGGTCCATCCATCAAACTCATGACTTTCCAATTTGGAGACTAGGATGTCATGAGGAAGAGAGTCAAATGCTTTGCATAAGTCCAGGTAGATCACATCCATTGCTCTGCCCTTGTCTGCCTGTGGTAGTATTGTGGAAGGCCATCAAATTTTTCAGGCAGGATTTGCCCTTGGTGAAGCTCTGTTGGCTGTCTCCAATCACCTCCTTATTTTCCATGTGCCTTAGCAGAGATTCCAGGAGGATCTGCTCCATGATCTTGCCAGGCATGGAGGTGACACTGACTGGCTTGTACTTTCCTGGGTCCTCTTTTTTTCTCTTTTTTAAATATTTGGGTTATGTTCACCTTTTTTCAGTATGCCATATGTAGTAATTCAGTGATACAGAAGTACACAGGATGTAGGTGAGTAGGCAATAGAAGAGCTTGTGTGTAAAAATGCTTTCAAACTTGGGTATGAAAGCTAGGTCATTGTTTTCTGGGAAAGTAGGAATCAGATGAAAGAAAGAGAGTCTACAAGTAAGCAAAGGAAACAGTTCAATGGCATGGGCTCTTCTAACCACTTTGTGGCTGGGTGATATGATGAGGAAATTTAAATTAACCTGCATTCGGAATTTCTGTTGCCTTCAGGGTTACATAACTGCAGTACTGTGGGGTTTCTCGTACTTTATAATTAGGTAAATTCAAATACCTATTTTTAGAATCCCAAATAGATGTTTTGGATATTTTCCCCAACCAGCTGCACATAGTTAAGCCATTCTGCAGAGTTTTAAATAGATGAGGCTGAGAAAATTTTTGGATACAACCAGTGAGTATTTGAAATTTAAGTAATATAACTGTCATGAAGTATATATAGCTCAAAAAACAAAAATAGTACGTCATTATCCTCTTCTTCAATACCTGCTGATAAGTTCAGTCACAAAAGGGTATGTATAGCACAGACTTTGGTCATGGCACTGAAACATGGCAGAGGAGTCAGGAATGAACCTTGAAACCTACTACCAGGTATAAGGATGACTGTGGTAGCTTTTCTGTCTAACAGGGAGTAACAGGAAAGGCAGAAGGCCGCTGCTTGATAAAGGTGTAACAGGAACCAGAGGAGAATGTTGTTTTTTGGACTGAGACTTGATTTTTACAGGGCTTGTAATGTATGAAATTAGAAGTATACAAAATTAGATCAGCTTTATTTCCAAAGCTGACCCAGTCAACACTGAGAATATGACATTAGTATGTGCAAGGGATCCCCTAGTGGAGAATACAGCCTGAGAAGCTCCTTATTCTCCTAAGGGAGCTTATAAACTTAACAAATATGACTGGCCTTAAGTAGCATTTATTCCTGATGCTATACCAGTTAATAAAGCAGCTGTAGCTAAAGCAGAGGCTATTGCACCTGTAAATGAAGAAGAACATGAAGTAGACTTTAACAGTAACTTGTTTTGAACCCATACAGGAACAGACTAATATAGCATACCTGTGCAAACCTCTTTTTTTACCAGATAGCCCAGTAAAAATAGTACTGTCATTGCAAGCAATGGGTCTTGTGCTTATTGTGCCTTATACAAATTGTGTGAAGTTCCAGTACTGCACTGTTAGGCTTGTTATCAACTTTTTATGAGAAATTGTGAACTCAGCTTGGTGCCAGATGTCTCTCATTATGATGCATAATTTAAATGTGGGATAACTGCAAAGATCTTAAAAATATGAACACTGGTTGAGAATAGCATCCACAGAGCTATTACCAATACATCAATGGGCAGCTACTGCTTATTGAAAAAATGCAACCTACAGAGCTGAGAAAAGACTTCCTTCACTTTAGGAAAAACAGCAGCAGATGAGCAAGGAAAGAAACAGATGAGCAGCAGGATAAGGCACCTGCCACAGCCTGGAAAGTAACATTCTCCCCACGATCAGGCAGCATGTAGCCTGGGGTAGAGGCTGAGGGCTGGGAATTGACCAGATTTATAAAAATGGTGGGTGAGGAGTAGACTAATTTGGTGGGTGAGGAGAAGACTACTTCAGATCTACTTCAGACATGTCTTACTTCACTGTGGAGACTAAGATAATCCAGGACTGTTGCCATCAGTGCTAATTAGGTGGCATCAGGTCCTTGGTATTGCATTTTGGCAGCTAGTATTGATTGTGATTGTTAAGGACTGTCTAATTTGAATACTTAGTAATAATAATAATTACTGATAATAAGAACTAGCCATTAACAGGAAGGATGTTACTAATGACTGCTAGTCCAGCAAAGTTTAAAACTGGCCTAATTGATAAGTCTTCTAAAAACTCCCATCTCTTTTTCTTTAATTGTTATTTCTGTGTATGTTCATCTGTTAAATGGTCCCTGGTGCTGTTTTGTTGTATTAATTCCCACTTTCCCAGAAAATGTCTATGTACAATCTAATGATACTCTGCATGCTGAAGTACTGTTCTCAATAGCCAGCTTGGACCTGCTCTCTGTGTGGGAAGATCAGACAGGGACCCATGGGGAGAGGCAAATCATTTGGCCTTAGGATGAGAAGATGCTTCCAGTCTGGAAAAACATTTCACAGAAAAGAACTTTTCATAATCTAAGAGTTCTGAATTTTAAGAAAGGGAATTAATTTCTTATTTCATGATTTATGTAGTTATTTATGTATCAGACCAGCAGTGGGACTAAAATTGCTTAAAATTTCTGTTAGTATGCTGTAGTACTGTTAAGTCAAAGAACCAATCTGAAATAAAAGACCTGCAGCAAAAGCTCTGCAGAGATGTGATCAGGTACCTGAAGAAATATCTGCATGTACCAAGTTTTCTGGGGCTAAAATAGAGCTAAAATTGCTTTCATATCCATTTTCTTCTGCAAAGTCTCCTACAGGCATATTTTTATGCAGTGAGTCCACATGTAGCCTCTGTGGAGGTATATGAAGACTGGAGTGGGGAATGTTAATAATTTAAACTAAAAGTACAAACCTCAAGTTTATGTGTTATAATTACTGCATAGCTGGGTGTGACAGAGTGGTACCTCTTACACGTACAGTTAACTTGGATCATTAATTCCTTGAGGAGTGAAAAACTCCCCCAGACATTCTTCTGCAGAGATGACACACTGAACATGAGACAAGGTGATTGATTGAGATTCCACATCCATTACAACAAAGTATTTGAGCATTGCAGAAGATTTCAAGGTGGTTTCAAGAAGATTTTAAAGAGCGTTTCCCCCTGCTCCTGCTTTGGCTATACTAATTTTATCTAATATGTTGATTAAAATCCCAAGTGGATAATCTGGCCCTTCTACAGACTTCCTCCAGTGTTTCCTGCTGTAGAAATAACCAAATTATACATATATAAGGCACTTGTAAATGGTCAATAGAGACTGTTGCAGCAGATGCAAAAATAGTCACGTAAGCCAGTCTTTTGTACATAGGAAAGATGCTTAGGAGAAGTTCTATGTGTAGTTAAGATAGTCAATAGCTGGAACAGTCATGTAGGACCACAGGCCACCTGGAATTTACTGAGCAGAACAGGAATTTGGGAAGACTTATGTGACCCAGCTGAAGGCATCTTTGCAAGGATACATGAAACAGAGATTCCTATTTCAATCTGTAAAGAAACTGACTGTCCTGTTTGAGAGTCTTATTCTCCATGCAGAAGTTGTCCAGGGCTAACATCACAATTTATTTATTTAATATTTTTTTAGCAAACACTCTGTGTGTGTGTGTCTGGGCAACACAGTCCAGATCTTCTGAAGGCTGGTTTGCATATAAAATCTGCGACACAAATAACTAAATGTTTTCTAGCAAAAAATGTGCCAAGTGTTCCAGCTGCAAAAGAACAATTATAGCTGGCTGAGACGATTCAGCATCAAGGTCGCTTGGACTATAGCAGTTACTTCTGTTATTCTACAGGTATAGCCCAGAGAGAGCTGTAAAAGGCTAAGTGTTCATTGCAGAGTTCTTTGGCCCTAAAGGTATTTTCACCTTAGTTGACAGACAGTTATACGCAGTTAGATACCAACTATTTTTTAAAGGGAAAGAGTATTGTACATGAAGGTTGATTTGTTCACTGTACATTACCTTATTCTGACTTAAAACTACTTGTAATTGCCCTGTCTCCACAAGTCAAAGGTATTCCCCTAAGTAAACTTGGTCTCAAAATATTATTAATCGATTTATTGTCAATAAGTGTTTTGAGGTGCCTGTCGTTACTAAAGTTCACCCAAAAGAATTCAGACTTTCTCTGCATTCTACAATACGAAATACTGTTGTTTATTGGTCTGCAATACAAGATATCCATCCAGTAAAGTGGTGACATTCTGTGCTATATTGTCTAGTTAGGAGTATAGGCAGTCCAGGGAGTATTTTCATATGCACCAGCAGCACTTTCAGTATAGAGGTTAGCTCACATTGGTGAGAAAAGTGTATTAACTTTTGTTTAGTATCTGAGAGAGTTGAAATATTTTTCTATATTGTGTCTCTAATTAAAGCCATAAAGTATAATGAAGACATGTCAGAAGATGATATTTCTAGAGAGAATAAGAATGTCAAGTTGTACTTAAAATATTTCTTCATCTCTGATGACAGATCAACATTATACTTTATGGATGTAATAAAAAAAATGTTGCATGTCATGATGCATTTCCAGAATTAATCAGCAAATACAAGAACGTTCCAATTATCCCAGGAATCTAAGGGATTCACAGTGTTCCCTAAATCTGTCTTCTCAATCACATCTATGACTCAGCTAAGGGGACAAAGGACCTTGATAAGTCAGGTCTCCAAAGAAGAAATATGCATAGTTCCATGCAATTTCTTTGCTAACTGTAATGGATATAAACTTGTTTACTGCAGTCAAAAGTAGCTTTTATGAAAAATTTAGGTGCTTAAGTCCACCCTAATTTAGTAATTGGTAATATTACTAAGAGGATCCATTGATGGTAAGGACAGATCTGAAGCTGTTTCTTATGAAGCAGAAGTCCATTGAAGAAACACTTATCAGAGGAAATCAAGCACATTTGTGAGGGGTGTATGTGGTGTTGGTACCCAGGTGCTTGTGTGTGTATGTGCCGTGGTGTTGGAGTAGATTCCCCCCCAGCCCATGGAGAGAGCATAATGAGCAGATATCTACACTGCAGCCTGTGAAGGACCCCATGCTGCTGCAGCTGTGTATCTCCTGAAGGAACTGGCCCATGGAGAGCCCATGCCAAAGCTGGGGATAGGCGTGAGAGGGAAGGAGTGGCAGAGAGGAGTTGCTATGGACTGACCATAACCCTCATTCCCCATCCCCCTGCATAGCTCAGGGGTTGGCAGGAGGTATGAAGAGGGTGAAACTGAGGCTAGCAAGAAGGAAGGTAGGGTTAAGGTTAAGTTGTTGGGGTTAAGTTTTTGCCCTTGTTTCTCATCATCCCATGAGGATAAACAGCATAAGCATCTCTTCAATTCAGCAACAAAACTAGAATAATCCTAAGGCTAATGTATAAATTTGCAGTAACCAAGTTATTTTATTATTTCTTTTAATTGTGTCAATTTGCATTCTACTAGAAACTTAATATTTCCATTCAAATTTTTTTGCATGAGTTGCATTTCTTGCAATCATTTTTAAACCTTAAGAGGTCCGCTTCCTGTGGAGCAGGTAGCCATTTTGCAATTGTTAAGGGGCTTTTACTCTCTTTTAGTAACTTGCTACTTTTCAATTTTTGGAAGAAGCTTTGATATTCCTGTTTCAGTTTGAATTTCATTTTGTATCACTAAAAATTACCAGTAGAAAATTTACTCCTCTTTTGGAGTAAAACTTATGTCTTGCTCTTTTTTAAAGAAGTGTCCAAAGTTTCACCTTTGTGCCTATCATATTGTATACAGTATTTTGGATATTTTCAGTGTGTCAGAGCCCCTGAACTCTAAGCTGTGTGCCACTCTCAAGGCCAGTGGTGTGGATTTAACTGGAGCACTCAGGTTTTCTCTCCTGGAGAAACCACAAAAGCTTTTCAGCCCCAAGTGCCGGTTGCACACTCTACTTGTAACATGATTCCATGCAGGAAGAGATTTTAAAGCAGATTTTTAAATCTGCAGAGTGTCACTGAACAAAGTGCTGTTCTCTCTGCTACCATGGTATGTACAGTAAAAATCTATAAAAGCAAGAGGAGTTAAACTCAAATTATGCTGGGGAGACAGAAAATGTTGCCTAATAATTGTATATGAATAAAGATATATAATAAACAGCATAAATTAAATGGCACACCATGGCAAATAAATGTAATTTCTTTCTTTATTGTAAACACCAGGATAATACAGAAAGAAAATTCAGTCCATACATATCTATTATGGCAGTTTTATATAGGTCTTCATAATAAGTTCAATGATTAAATATATTTAAGATAAATACAATAACTAGACTTGGAACTGAGCTAGTAGATGCACCATTAATTTTCAGTCTTCATACTGTGAATTTTGTCAGACTTCACCAAAAAAACCCAAAACCCCAAAACATTAGGTTCAGAAAGACTGTGTGCCATTAGGTAAGCTAAATAAATTATTCCAGTATAAATACTAAATAATTGACAGAGCACTTTAGGTTTAAGGGGTTTGAGTTGACAAGATAAATGGAATGTATTAGGAACTGTTTTCTTTCTTAGCAGAGATTAACTGTGTCCAGGTTCTCTGTAGACTTTGTACGAAAATAATAATTATATTGTGGAAAAAGCAGAAGCATCAAGGAAAATATGTGAAGCAAAAATGTTATAAACCCTCTGCTCAATTTTTTATTTCAGTGAGAAAATTGTCATTCTCTAGCATTTCAAATGTGGTATTCACTTTCAGTAGTTAAACAGAAGTAAACAGGGGTGGAAAATACTTTCCTGAAGGAATGGTGGAATAGGTTTATTTTTGTAATGATGTTGATAAGCTATAAAGACACAGTTCAGGCAATCATATAGAATTATTTCAAGTTTTAAACCCACTATAAATATAATGAAATTTATTCGTAAAAGGGCTTATCCAGTCATTTCATATACCTTGTACATCATTCAGGTGCCTAAATGTGGACATTCAGTTCTGCTTTAGGTAGTCTAGGGCAGCTGCAGTCACTTCCAGAGCCACTCTTAAGAGGTATGGGTCATTCCCAGGTTCTGTATCACATCTGGATACAGATGGAATCAGGGCACATTGACATTCTCAGTACAGCTGTAGGATTGTAAGAGTCACACAGTATAGCTGTCTCAGATAAAATGATCTTTCTCCATAGTACATTTCAAATAACTATTTTCATACTTTCCATTACATTTATCAGCATTGTGTGATGATGTTAAATCAGTGAAGATGTTTTCTCTGCTTGGTTTATGTGCTCATTCAATACTAGCAGTAGAAATTATTTAACTCTATGTATTCCTGAACAGTATTTGGGGACTCAATAGAAAGGAAATTAGATGAATGATGTGATTTCTATTAAGCTCTAGAAAATCATGAGAGTACAAGAAATTCAGAAGACATGATCAAGCCAAACTGAAAATTTGAAGTTATCCTCCTTTTATGTGGTCCAAATAGTGCAACCTTGCTACAGGAGGCATTAAGCACAACATAAAACCATACAGAGTTATTTTGTTGTTTGCTCTATAAGTATTTAGTGTCTGGATGGTTGGTGAAGATACAGAATTCTGTTTAAACAATTTAACAATGAAAAATATGACAGAAGGGATTAAAGTGTTAAGATTTAGCAGACATGAGAGAGAAGAATGTGAGAACTGATCTCTCATAGAATGGAAGAAATCATAGATAGTTAGTTTTAGTTGGAAGGAACTTTAAAGATGATTTAGTTCCAATCCCCCTGCCATGGGCAGGGACACCTCCCACTAGACAAGGTTGCTCAAAGCCCCATCCAGCCTGGTCTTTAACGCCTCCAAGGACAGGACATCCACAGCTTCTCCAGACAACTTCTTCCAGTGTTTCACCACCCTCATAGTAAAGAATTGATTCCTAATATCTAAATCTTCCCTCTCTCAGTTAAAAATCATTACCCCGTGTACTATCACTCCACTGCTGCTCTAAGGTCTCCCTGGAGCCTTCTGTTCTTCATGCTGAACAACCCCAACTCTCTCAGCCTGTCTTCATAGGGGAGATGCTCCAGCCCTCTNACCAGGATAATACAGAAAGAAAATTCAGTCCATACATATCTATTATGGCAGTTTTATATAGGTCTTCATAATAAGTTCAATGATTAAATATATTTAAGATAAATACAATAACTAGACTTGGAACTGAGCTAGTAGATGCACCATTAATTTTCAGTCTTCATACTGTGAATTTTGTCAGACTTCACCAAAAAAACCCAAAACCCCAAAACATTAGGTTCAGAAAGACTGTGTGCCATTAGGTAAGCTAAATAAATTATTCCAGTATAAATACTAAATAATTGACAGAGCACTTTAGGTTTAAGGGGTTTGAGTTGACAAGATAAATGGAATGTATTAGGAACTGTTTTCTTTCTTAGCAGAGATTAACTGTGTCCAGGTTCTCTGTAGACTTTGTACGAAAATAATAATTATATTGTGGAAAAAGCAGAAGCATCAAGGAAAATATGTGAAGCAAAAATGTTATAAACCCTCTGCTCAATTTTTTATTTCAGTGAGAAAATTGTCATTCTCTAGCATTTCAAATGTGGTATTCACTTTCAGTAGTTAAACAGAAGTAAACAGGGGTGGAAAATACTTTCCTGAAGGAATGGTGGAATAGGTTTATTTTTGTAATGATGTTGATAAGCTATAAAGACACAGTTCAGGCAATCATATAGAATTATTTCAAGTTTTAAACCCACTATAAATATAATGAAATTTATTCGTAAAAGGGCTTATCCAGTCATTTCATATACCTTGTACATCATTCAGGTGCCTAAATGTGGACATTCAGTTCTGCTTTAGGTAGTCTAGGGCAGCTGCAGTCACTTCCAGAGCCACTCTTAAGAGGTATGGGTCATTCCCAGGTTCTGTATCACATCTGGATACAGATGGAATCAGGGCACATTGACATTCTCAGTACAGCTGTAGGATTGTAAGAGTCACACAGTATAGCTGTCTCAGATAAAATGATCTTTCTCCATAGTACATTTCAAATAACTATTTTCATACTTTCCATTACATTTATCAGCATTGTGTGATGATGTTAAATCAGTGAAGATGTTTTCTCTGCTTGGTTTATGTGCTCATTCAATACTAGCAGTAGAAATTATTTAACTCTATGTATTCCTGAACAGTATTTGGGGACTCAATAGAAAGGAAATTAGATGAATGATGTGATTTCTATTAAGCTCTAGAAAATCATGAGAGTACAAGAAATTCAGAAGACATGATCAAGCCAAACTGAAAATTTGAAGTTATCCTCCTTTTATGTGGTCCAAATAGTGCAACCTTGCTACAGGAGGCATTAAGCACAACATAAAACCATACAGAGTTATTTTGTTGTTTGCTCTATAAGTATTTAGTGTCTGGATGGTTGGTGAAGATACAGAATTCTGTTTAAACAATTTAACAATGAAAAATATGACAGAAGGGATTAAAGTGTTAAGATTTAGCAGACATGAGAGAGAAGAATGTGAGAACTGATCTCTCATAGAATGGAAGAAATCATAGATAGTTAGTTTTAGTTGGAAGGAACTTTAAAGATGATTTAGTTCCAATCCCCCTGCCATGGGCAGGGACACCTCCCACTAGACAAGGTTGCTCAAAGCCCCATCCAGCCTGGTCTTTAACGCCTCCAAGGACAGGACATCCACAGCTTCTCCAGACAACTTCTTCCAGTGTTTCACCACCCTCATAGTAAAGAATTGATTCCTAATATCTAAATCTTCCCTCTCTCAGTTAAAAATCATTACCCCGTGTACTATCACTCCACTGCTGCTCTAAGGTCTCCCTGGAGCCTTCTGTTCTTCATGCTGAACAACCCCAACTCTCTCAGCCTGTCTTCATAGGGGAGATGCTCCAGCCCTCTGATAATTTTTGTGGCCTTCAGCTGGACCCATTCCAACAGGTCCATGTCCTTCCTGTGCTGAGGTCTCCAGAGCTGAATGCAGTACTCCAGGTGGGGTATCATGAGAGCAGGGTAGAGGGGTAGAATCACCTCCCTGGATCTGCTGGCCCCACTTCTTTTGATGCAGCCCAGGATGTGGTTGGCTTTCTGGGCTGTAAGTGGGCTTTCTGGGCTGCTCTCCCCTTATTTACCAATGCTGAACAACATCATAGAAAGCCACCAGATTTGTCAAGCCTGACTTAGCCTTCACGAAGCCATGTTGGGTGTTACCAATAAACTCCCTATTTTCCATGTGCCTTAGCAGCGATTCCAGGAGGACTTGCTCCATGATCTTGGAGAGCAGAGAGGTGAGACTGACTGGCCTGTAGTTCCCTGGATCTTCCTTTTTCTCCTTTTTGAAAATAGTAGCTGGTCAACAGCTGCCTGAATATGAGCCAGCAGTGTGCCCAGATGGCCGAGAAGGGCACCAGCATCTTGGCCTGTATCAAGAACAGCATGGTGAGTAGGACTCAGGAGGTGATCATCCCTTGTACTCATCACTGGTGAGGTCCCACCTTGAGTATTGTATCCAGTTTTGTGCCCCTTACCACAAAAAAGACATTAAGGTGCTGGAGCGGGTCCAGGGGAGGGCAACAGAGCTGGTGAGGAGTCTGGAGAATAAGCCTTGTGAGGAGAGGAGCTGGGGTTGTTCAGCCTAGAGAAAAGGAGGCTGAGCAGAGACCANGCCTGTAGTTCCCTGGATCTTCCTTTTTCTCCTTTTTGAAAATAGTAGCTGGTCAACAGCTGCCTGAATATGAGCCAGCAGTGTGCCCAGATGGCCGAGAAGGGCACCAGCATCTTGGCCTGTATCAAGAACAGCATGGTGAGTAGGACTCAGGAGGTGATCATCCCTTGTACTCATCACTGGTGAGGTCCCACCTTGAGTATTGTATCCAGTTTTGTGCCCCTTACCACAAAAAAGACATTAAGGTGCTGGAGCGGGTCCAGGGGAGGGCAACAGAGCTGGTGAGGAGTCTGGAGAATAAGCCTTGTGAGGAGAGGAGCTGGGGTTGTTCAGCCTAGAGAAAAGGAGGCTGAGCAGAGACCATACTGCTCTCTACAACTACCTGAAAGGAGGCTGCAGAGGCAGGGGTCAATCTCTTCTCCCAAGTCACAGGCAATAGGACAACAGGAAATGGCCTCAAGTTGCTCCAGGGGAGATTCAGATTTGATATCAGGAAAAATTTTTACACTGAAAAGCATTGGAATGGGCTGCCCAAGGAAGTGTTTGAGGCACCATTCCTGGAGATATTCAAAAGATGGTTTGACATAGTGCTTAGTGATATCGTTTAGTGAGATTTTTTTATTAGTTAGGTTAATGGTTGGACTAGATGATCTTAAAGGTCCTTTCCAACCTAGGAAATGCTATGATTCTATAGTTCTATGATTCCATTAAAAATAAAGGTGCAATTTTGATTTTGTTTGGTTTTGTTTTTGAAAAGCATAATCACACACAGAACCTCTACAGTCTGTTACTCAATTTTATTAAATAGAGATAAAAGCTACTGCATACATTAGAGGGTAGGAACCCAAATTTTGACTTAAGAAGGAACCTGATAAGAATTAGTAAGAAGAGTACACAAACCCTGGAAAAGTTGATGGTCATTCTGCCTCACAAGTAAGCCAGCACTAGTAAAGGAGAACCAGCTAAGCTTCAGAGGTGCCAGATTATGTCAAGTTCTATAGCTAATTATCAACTTATTGAGCAGTTCCTGTATCACCCATTTGCTATCTGGCTGCATTTGCACGCTCCATATCCAAAGGTGGTATGCCACAATAAAATTTAGATATAAAAATATACTAAACATTGATGCCTCAATAAAAGGTGATACAATATTTATGAAAAACCATTTTAAAAGTGTAAATTCCCCAGGGCGTTTGCACAAGATATATTTTATAGCTTTGGTTCTTTTCCCACATTTTAATAGGTTTTGCTTAGAGCTTTGTAATAATTCTGGCCAGAAAAAATGATCCAATCTATAACGTCTAAATGTTTTCACTATTTCTACTATCCTCTTTGCCATGTTAGAGAGGAAAAAAAAATCAACAGAATTCCAGATTTATTTGCAGATGCACTGATGCTTTTGATTCTATATCTCTTAATAAACAGGATGTTCATGAAGACAGTCTATTTATATTCATTTATGATTTGTAGCAGCACTGAAGGTAGGGAGGTTGAGTCCTCTCCTCGTATTATCTATGAGGTTTGTGGGCCTAGAAACAATGAAAATACCTTTGAAAGGACCATATGTGGACTGCTAAGCCTTTCTAGGAGCCCATAGGGGTCTCTGTGGGACAATCCATATGGCTGAGAGTTCTGTGCTGCAGCAGGCAAAAACAGCATCTTTAAAACAGACAGAACTACTGAGATGAAATTACAGTGATGGAAATATTGCTGGAAAAAACAGTGGGAAATAATGTGGCTAGAGGCAGAATTAACTGTAACTGTACACTTCACTGTCTTTGTAAAGGATTGGGCTTGGGTTTTTTCCCCTCTCTAGTTTCATTTCACTTTGGTTCCTTTTGTAATTTAGAATACTGGAGTATGTAAACACTATCTTAAAAATCCTTAATTTCAAGAAGACACATAATTTATGGTTATTTATGTGTTATAGAATACAATTTAAATTCTCAGGAACAAAGTTTCTATTCTAGGCCTTTTCTATGATAGGTAGAATATCAGTGAAAATAAGATTAAGTTTTTTGCACAGGATATTTTCTTGAAATTTAATTTAAATTAACTCCTCATTGCAAAAATAAAACGTCATATATTTGTCATAATCTAATTGTCTAGCAATCTGTTCTACAATACTGTTCTGTTCTATATCGGTGAGATTTTGATCTGAGACTGATGCTGAGACTCTACAGCATTGCACTAAGACTAGGCATTTCACCGACAGCTCTTTAATCATGACTGCAGTCTGTTTTAAATCTCATTTCTCACAGATTTCACAAGGGACTTTTTATGCAGGTAATGTAAAAGGAACCCAGACAATATTATGGACACTGAAAACGTAAACTTCTCCTTCCTGAAATTCTCCACAGAGAAGCCACAGCAACTGCCTCTGGGTGTTCTTGGTTCTGCTTCACCACTTTGCCATCTGGTGAAACATAAGCGAATCAATACATCAGATTCTGGAGGTTATGTTTTGGAGGTTATTCCTTTTTAATAGATGAATTATTTTCCTCCTTTTTCTCATAAATATACTCAGGGGAAAAGTATTGTAACTAATGACAACTGAGGTAATTAAATACTGCAGCTTTGCTTAGATACAGATAAAAATGTTGTAAACCTTACTTGAGAGTGTCTAGTCACAGCATGAAGGACAAATTTTTCATGGACTTTGCTTTAGTGTGATGTATGACTCTCTTTGCTCCCTCCCCCCCAATAAATTACCTTCATCCAGGATAAATGCAAATATAAGAACAAGCAGTAACATTACTCGGTAAGTTAATTCATCTTCATTGTGTCCTTTAAAGTTCTCACAAAGCATTGCAATCTTTATAGAGTGACTTAATGCATGAAGTATCACACTACTAAGACATCCCAATAGTTTCACAAAACTAGGTAGGCATTGATTTGAAACTGTTTTTGGTTGTTTTTTTTTCTTCCTTTTTATTAACATCTTTCTTTCATACAAAATGAAATTTGATGGAAGACAGCTGTCTCTGGCCTTTTGAATTATAACGCCAATTGCAATGTTTATTATTAAATAGTTGGCATTATTCTGTTTTGTAAATTTTAAAATTACAGAGTTATTATTTCTGCCAATGAAATTAAGAGTGCATGTACTGATTCATTTTCCATTAAGCATGAAAAATATTGGCTTTAACTTCTGGATCCTGTGAGAATATGCCTTCATATGTAAAATGTCTCAAATAAAATATGTTTGGGATTATTTTTATTCTGAATGAATGTGCAATGCTGAATACTTGTTACTTGCATCATATATATCATACCTTACAGTCTAATTACAGAGGCAAAGTGCTTTTGGTTTTTAGAGGTCTGAATACAAAGTAGGTCCACCCCATCTGATATAATATTTAAAATATCCATATCAAGTCATATCATAGAATCATAGAGCCATTAGAGTTGGAAGGGATCTTAAAGATCATTGAGTTCCAACCCCCCTGCCATGGGCAGGGACACCTCCCACTAGACCACATTGCTCAAAGCCCCATCAAGCCTGGTCTTTATCACTTCCAAGGATGGGGCATCCACAACTTCTCTGGGCAACCTGTTCCAGTGCCTCAACACCCTCACAGGAATTAATTTCTTCCTAATATCTAATCTAAATCTCCCCTCTTCCAATTTAAAATTGTTACCCCTTGTCCTATCACTACACTTCCTGACAAAGAGTCCCTCTTCAACTCTCTTGTAGGCTCTCTTCAGATACTGGAAATCATATATTCCTAGAGTGCGTAGAGACCCCAGTGGCAGGGATCCTGGATTTTTGGCTGTGATCACTGATGAAAGAAACAAAACCCCAAAACATGATGGTCCATTCATCCTTCTCATAAATAGAGAAGGCACTGGATCTTTGTTGTTCAACTGAAGGAGTTAACTTACATGATCCTTTTTGCTTTTTCTCCATCTCTGCTCCTGCATATATGATGACCTGACGGTATAACTTAATGAGAGTAGTTGTAACTATTCCGTTTTAACACACTCTCGGTGTTCATGTTTCATTCTTTCAAGGTATGAGATTGATGGTCTCAGCTCCATTGATAGGGAGATGTCATGCCTTCTTTTCTTCAGACAAGTGCTAATCAAGTACAAAACCCAAGAGTTTTACCACTATCACTTTTGAAGAGTTGTGCTTAACTTCAGACACCAGGGAAACTGCCAGGCTAACAACAGAAAGCTTTGAACTTCATCAGTTTTGGAAAAGTGTGGGGTGTGATGACCATGTGGTCCAGTTTACAGAATTTATTGAATGAAAGCCTGTGTACCTGATAAGTGGCATGGCTGTGACATGATTTTTATGATTTATAATAGGGCACATGAAGTTACAATATATATAAGAAAAAAAAAGAAAACAGCAAATCTTGGTGGGTACAATACATTTCTGAAAGCACTAATATTGATATGATTGTTACTACATAGGAGTAGAGGACAGACCTCTAGCCTTTTTACTTCCCTGTTAAATTTGCACTTGGATATCATAACATTTTCAGTTGCTTTTCTTTTTATCAATACCACTATTATTGCAGTTATCGTGAACAGTTAAGAGGGTACTAAAGCAAAGAACCCCAAATTCTGCTTGCAGGAGCAAAGTGTTGCATGAACGGAATGTGCATTCAAAAATCACATTTGGTAATCCCCTTTAGGAACATCAATGCACATTAGTCTAGGTATTTATCTGATATAATTATTCATGGTTCCACAGATACGATTTGTCCATTTTAATGTTCTTTTCCATAATTTACATGGGTTTGTATTACCCAGCAGTACATGTTGCTGCCTTTTAGGCAGTGTGCCAGAACTGCAACCATTGGCGTGTAATATGCAGATGTACAAGGTCATTAACCATTAAGTCATTGACCATTAGCCAATATTTGGGGCAACAGGAAGTTCTGTTTAATGTTGTCTGAAATCCAAGGATTCCTGATGATAAATGTAGGAGCTCTGTTTTCTCTTGTAACAACTTATGTGATTCAGCCCTAGGCATAACAGTAAGAGGCTGACAAAATTTCATCTTTTTTTTTTTTAAGTTTTACTGATTTTAATGGTCCTAGACCAGAAATTAATTTTATCCAACAAGTTCAATGTCTTAAATAGGAATAAGAGAATGCATATACATTATACATATTTGCTTTTACTTCTTACCTACACTTTTTCCAGGCAGACAATGTAGACTCCACTAGGATCTGAGGACTATCTGCCACTTGCATCATCAGAGGTAGTCATAATTGATAGGTTTTGCTCAGTTTCCAATTCTCTGGTCTTGCCAAGATGGAATTTGAGCCAGATCTTTTAAATTTAAGATTGTGGAAAGATTTTGAATTAATTCTATCTATTTGTTAGCAGAACTAGCAGGAGAACATCCAAAATGGCATTGTCGTCTTTGATATGTCTTTGATAGGGGTAGTACAAACAATCTTTGTACTACCCCTAGGTAAAGCATCTTTAACTATTTTGTTCTTACACCATACTATGTTACTACTTCCTTTCTTTGAAATTTGGTGTCCTTGGTATGTTTATCTCTGTGAGTTAAGCTCATGTCAGTAAAAGCTTTAATTGTTAGATACTGTGATACAGATTCTGTTTAACATAAGCAGTTTTAAATAAGTCTACCCTGCCTTGAGTGAAAAAAAAATAAATAAAATATTGACCTGATAGAGCAGTATTCTCGGCAGTGAGGAAGAAACCTACCTAAGACCTTAAGATGGAAAATGCATTGATATTGCTAAGGTTCTGATGAGACACAGAAGAGCTCTTTTATTATACCATATCAGAATATAATTTACTGTAACCACAGTTTATCGCCCAGTGGGCATGAGTACATTAGACCTCTTGAAAATAGAGATCTGAATTCATCTCCATTCTACTATCATGCTTATATAATGCTCTGTAACACTTTTTTTTGGAGAGAGAGCCTTAGAATACATTTTACATAGCTTAAATCACTATAAACCGCAAGAACAAAATTTGACTGCCTCCCTTCATTGTTTCTGGATACTACTTCATTGGATACTTTTCAATTCACTTATATGCCAATTTCCACTGTAAAATACATCTGACATTGAAAATTTGCCATGCAAATTTATATCTGATCTTTTTCTTACAACATGCAGTATCGGTGAGAACATGCTGATTTTGAAGAGATATCAGTTTATACCATGTAAGAACTTTTGCCCCATTTGGCTATTAGAGCTATGTTTTCTATTACATCACCAATAAGATAAATAGTGACTACATGGCAGGCTTAAATATACCATAAAGCCTAAAAAAACCCCAAACTTCTAAGACCTCCAAAGAACTCAGCAACAGGTTTCCACATAAATAACCTAGTCTTCGGATTTTAATAGCTTCAGTGATCTAGGGAAATAGACAATATTTCCAGCAAAATGCAAGTTTATAGCTCAGTGTATGGAGATTCAGGTTTCCATTATAAATAAATGGCATTGCATTAAACTGCACTGGTCTCTTACTTCACAACACTGTCTGACACCAGTAAAATATTACAATTTTACCTTGTCCTTTGTACCAAAACCAGCAGCACATATCGCTGACAACAATTAAATTGCCCCAAGGAACACTGGGTTGGAACTACAGTACACATGAATAGAGTGGGCTGATCATGTGTTTCTCACATTTATTTCTAATGCAAGAAATCCTAGCTTTTGTGGCAAGAAGGACTGAAATGCAAATGACTAAGAAGTCACCTTATCCAACCAATTTTTCTACTTTGAGCAAATAATTCTTGTCTGAGTATGTGATAAGATAGATGCTGACTTACAATATGCAGTTTGTTCTGAGCGCATCATATTTTACATAATTTCTTGAATAAACTATGGCTAATTAACACTAAAGACTTGAATTTTTAAATTAAATAGACTCCTGAATATCATCAAAAAGACAGGTAGTCCCTAATTTAGTAAATATTTTACAGAATCTTATAAAATAAGGCTTTTTGTTCACTTGACAGTGTACATTATACCAGTCTGGTAGAAGTACCACTTATTGAAAGTGGTGTTCTTTGAGTTTTCATTTTACTACTGCTACAAGGTCCTTCTGCCTACTCTGAAGCAGACATTAAGGGAAACTAATATGTCTGTACTTACACCATGTCACGTTTTTCTTCCTCAAAGCATCTGCTACTGGCCACTGTTAGAGAGAAGACTTTGGGCTGGACTTTCTAAGACTTCTTCTTAGGCTTTTATGAAATGCTTTTACTTAAATTATCATTAATCTCATTTAAGACAGCTACTGAGCCTTGAGTTTGGATCAGGACTTTAATCTGTTACTGCACTCATGATCTTTTCTCCCAAAGTTGGAAGGGATGCACACAACATTAAAATATATACATATGAAATATGCTCAATGTTTTTGCTTACATGGTTTGTCTAGACTGTGAAACAGTGGACTATAAAACTGAAAATATTTTTTTCCCACATTCTGCTACACTCCCCTTGCAGCTATTTCATTCTTCAGTATTTCTGCGGTCACTGGGAAGCCCTGCATTAGAAATATATTATAACACACTGGTGTGTGATAAAAGCAAAGGAATCCATTTTACTACAGATTAAATTCTACCAGGAAAATTTCACTTCACCCTGTAATTGTTATCTACACCACTTCAAATAAAACAACCTCTCCTTGTGAAGTGCAGTTTGGTGGCACTTAGCTGGCTCATTGACAGATCACCCCTCATCTTCTTGAGATCAGCATTGACGTTATTGTTATTGTTGTGAAAAATCAAACAAAAACCTGCAATTCTAAATTTTCAGTAGAATTGATGCAATATTCAAAAGGGTTTAAAAGATATGTATTATTTCCCTGGTATTTTCTCAGTATGTTTTTGGCTCAGTCATTTATTGATGCTGTAGATACTGTATGGTTTCATCCTAGTAATTCAACTAGCAGAAAAGAAGGATGTTTATATCAGAAAAAGGGACATGAATACCCTTACTACATAGTAATAAGATCAGCGTTTGTTGTTCAAGGAAGACTTTTATTTCCTTTGCTGCAATTAACTTGGTTTTTGGCTTTATGAGATTCTGTTTGGTGGTGCTTCAAATTTTAGAACAAACTCTTCATAAACAAACAAAACTATACTCCCAGAATCACTTCTCTCTTTCATTCTTCTCTTTGGGAATAATCAGTCTATCAATCAGCCTCATTACTGCCAAAACTCACCCTTCACTGTTAGAAACTGTAAACTGAATTGCTTTACAGAACATGAAATAAAATCTCAGCTAACAAAACCTGGATGTAATTACATTCAGGCACAAAAAACACAGAGGCAGACTTTTAAAGCTGAGTTCCAGAAAAACAAAACAAAACAAAAAAAAATCCAGTTATGAATGAAACACTCTGTATGACTTCTAACTTTTAAGTGTCATTAGACACATTATGAAATTCATTAACATGGCAGTCTGCTATGCTTAGAGAAAGGAAGGTGTCATCATGTTTTTTGTAAGTTTTACTGGTGTAACTTTCAATTACAGTAAATTTGTGTGGAGTGGGAGAATATATGCTTGGTGAAGTGTAACCAAGTCTTGAGTCCTAATGCTGTACCTGCTACCTACCCATGTACATTGCAAGTAATTTTTTGTGCTACAGTTTACCTGTCTATGGAGTGAGAATTATACATATGTTTTGGGTATTATTAGGTGAAAATTCTGAGGTACATTTCGAACATGTAGAGTAATAAGAGTTAGATTCCCAGAAGTTTTGAAGCACTTACCACCTGTTAAAACAAAACAAAACAAAAAAGTGCCTAAATAGCTTCTTTGCAGATCTGAGCTTTTGTGCTGTTTGTAACTTTTGTTTTTCTTTTAATCAAGAACTTGTTGCTTGTAGAATTCGTTGGGGAACAAGTTCAATAAAGAAAATTACACGAAGGCAAGTACTTTTTATATGCTGCAGTTTATTACAACTAGAGTTTTAGTTGTATACAATGCATTTTCCACATTAAGTCTTTATGAAAGTTTCTATAAGGTTAAGTAGAAATTATTAGGAGGAAAATGGAAGCCTTTATTCCCAAAGTTGAGTTGCTCTTTTAATGTACATTTGTAATTGCAGCTATTACTCTAGGGAGTAGTGTGTGCACAAGGTTTAATTTTTGCTTTGCTTTGGATTTTTACCCTCAAAAAAGAATTTGATCCATACATTTTTAGACTATAGAAGGAATTACTTTTGCTGAAGTACTGAGTTCCATCTCTGAGTGCTATCATGAAAGATATTGTGTAGAAGGAAATAATATTAGACAGTCCCAGGCATGGTGAGAGAAATGGCTTGATGAGTTCAAAATCATAGGGTTTTCTTAGAATCACAGAACCATAGAACTGCCTCTGTTGGAAAGGAACCTTTAAGATCATCTAGACCAACCATCAACATAGCACTGACAAAACCTATCACTAAACCATATCTCAAAGCATTATGTCTAGCTGTCTTTAAATACCTCCAGGAATGGTGACTCCACCACTTCCCTGAGCAGCCTCTTCCAATGCTTAATCCTTTCAGGAATTTCTTTCCTACTATCAAACTTAAACCTCCTCTAGCACAACTTGATGTCATTTCCTCTCATCCCATTGCCTGTGACTTGGAAGAAGAGATTGACCCCAACCCTCTACTACCTCCTTTCAGGTACTTGTAAGAGAGCAGTATGGTCTATATCAATGATCTTATCGATGCTTATAAGTATCTGAAGGGTGGGTTAAAGGAGGATGGAGCTGGACCCTTTTCTGTGGTTCCCAGTGACAGGACGAGGGTCAATGGGACAAGCTGGTACACAGGAAGTTCCATTCAAATATGAGAAAATACTTCTTTAGGGTGAGGATGAGAGAGCCCTGGAACAGGCTGCTCAAGGATTTTGTGGAGTCCCCTTCTTTGGAAACCTTCAAGACCTGCCTGGATTCAGTACTGAGTAGTGTGCTCTAGGCAATCCTGCTTTAGCAGGGGAGTTGGACTAGATGATCTCTAGAGGTCCCTTCCAACTCTGACAATTCCATGATTCCATGATTCCATACAATTAGCCTCCTTTTCTCTATGCTAAACAACCGCAGCTCCCTCAGCCTCTCCTTATAAGGTTTATTTTCCAGACCCCTCACCAGCTCTGTTGCCCTTCTCTGGACCCACTACAGCACCTTAATGTTTTGGTTTTTTTTGTGGTAAGGGGCACAAAACTGACACAGTACTTGAGATGAGGCCTGACCAGAGTACAGGGGAATGATCACCTCCCAAGTCCTACTTACCATGCTGCTGTGCTAGGATGCTGTTGGCCTTTTTGGCCACCTGGGCACACTGCTGGGTCATATTCGGGCAGCTGTTGACCAACACCTCCAGGTTCTTTTCTTCCAAGCAGCAATCAAGCCACTCCAGAAGGTTAGGAACAACTTTCTGCAACCTTGTGCAGACTATTCAATTTGCAAGAACACTCCGAGTGTTGTTATTCTGTTGATATGCAGAGATTTCATTCAGTTTCCAGCTGAAAAAGGCCATTGTGCCTGTTCTCCAGTCACACATATGAACTGCTGCTACATAACAAAAATTTATATGAATGCTGCTATGATCCGTGGACCTACCCACTGAAATAATTCCCAAATACAGTCACAGATAAAGAAACATACACATGCAGAAGACATTAATGAAGTATATGCCATGGGCAGGGACACTTCCCACTAGACAAGGTTGCTCAAAGCCCCATCCAGCCTGGTCTTTAACGCCTCCAAGGATGGGACATCCACAGCTTCTCCGGACAACTTCTTCCAGTGTCTCACCACCCTCACAGTAAAGAATTGATTCCTAGTATTTAATGTAAATCTTCCCTCTTTCAGTTAAATATCATTACCCCTTGTGCTATCGCTCCACTCCCTGATAAAGTATCCTTCACCATCTCTCCTGTAGGCTCCCTTCAGATATTGGAAGGCTGTTATAAGGTCTCCCTGGAGCCTTCTCTTTTCAAGGCCAAGCAACTCCAAATCTCTCAGCCTGTCTTCATAGGAGAGGGGGCCCATGCCTCTGATCATCTTTGTAGCCCTCCACTGGACACATTACAACAGGTCCATGTCCTTCCTGTGCTGAGGACTCCAGAGCTGCATGCAGTACTCCAGGTGGGGTATCATGAGAGCAGAGTAGAGGGCGAGAATCACCTTCCTGGATCTGCTGGACCCACTTCTTTTGATGCAGCCCAGGATGCTGTGAGAGGAAGAAAATAATATTTCTAGTAAATGGCAAGCAGTTATTAATATGTTATCTAAATAAAGTCCATAGTTTAAATATAGGCTTCACGAAAACAGTACATTTTTGGGTTGCCATTTTTAAGTTTTAAGACACACATTTTTCTTCCTTTACATTTATGATGCATCAAAACATTTTTGAGTTTTTTCTCCATCCTAGTTGGTATAAGCATATGCAAAGTATTACATATCCTGTTGCCATCTTTATGGCCTTTATTAACAGAGATCTTGTGGAAAAATGTTTATGCTTATTGTATTCATCCTGATTTCGAGATACCAGGGCAATTCATTATTTAGCCTTTGGATTTGGTGTTGCCATGGAATGCTGACTAAATACATACAGTCAGAGAAGTGAAACTGCATTCAAACATTAACCTGATTTTTTTCCAAAGTTCAGGAATATTGCATATCCCACACATTTTATTGTTTTATTTAAATTAATTGATTTTATTCTATTGATGTCTGGAAAGGATACTATTATTGTACTATTAGATATGTTAATTAGCATACATTAGCATATATCTTGTAATGTATTAGCATTATGACACTAAAAGGTATATGTATGCTCAACATTCTTGTGCGTCCTTTTAACTGTTTGAGAGCACTAAATCTGCATTTGATGAGTAGGTGGGACACAGTAATTACACTTTTTTGGGAGGAAAAGAAAACAGGAGATTATTAAAGATTACATTAATAACTTTTAACATAAACCATTTATCAAAGCAATGCAAGTAGAAGAGGTCTTTTGTTTCTAATCCATGTTTACAGTCTGTTCTCCTTTTCTTCATAGGGTAATTTACATTTTTCCACTATTGAGAGATCACAGTACTTAAAAGCAGGTTAGTAATAAGAAAAGGCAGTCACAAGAGATTAGATTGTGTAGAGGTTGATATGCAAGAAATAACTTTCTTGGGACATGAGGACTGAATAACAGAGTATTTACAGTTTAAGAATCTGATTTTTGTGAAAGATCTTGATCCTTCATGAAACCCAATTTTATTACAGCAGTTTATGTTACAGCATAACTCATCATACTGCAGTTATATGATGAGGAGCAGGGTGGAGAACATAAATTTTTCTGTCCCCCCTTCTAGAGTAGCCTGTTCTTTTCCTTTTCCTTTTCCTTTTCCTTTTCCTTTTCCTTTTCCTTTTCCTTTTCCTTTTCCTTTTCCTTTTCCTTTTCCTTTTCCTTTTCCTTTTCCTTTTCCTTTTCCTTTTCCTTTTCCTTTTCCTTTTCCTTTTCCTTTTCCTTTTCCTTTTCCTTTTCCTTTTCCTTTTNTTTTTTCTTTTTCTTTTCTTTTTTTTCCTTTTTTTTTTCTTTTTTTTTTTTTTTTCAAACTACATCAACATATACAAATAAGCAGGTCATATTTACTAATACCTTTAGCTTGTCTGGGCAAATAAGTGTTAGCTCAAATTAATGTCCAGTACTCATGGATGTGTTCATGTACTTTGGTGCTGTAGTTGTACTTTCAAGCACAATACTAGGATATTCTGTGTAGGTTTTTGGTAAAATAAGTTTCATCTCTTTGTATGCTATTAACTTAATTTTTGCCATCATACACTGGTTAAACAAAAGTGCATATTACTTGTGAAATTACAAGGGAATGGGGCAAAAGGATCCTCAGAAAACTCATGTAACTATATATAAATCCTGAATATTTACATTTCCTCATCTTTTCTTTTTTTTTTTTTTTTTTTTGCATATGGTTCTAATTCTGCATTTGTTGGAGACTAGAACCGATACAGACCGATGTAAGCAGAGAAATTCATATGATTTCAATAGACTGATCAATTCTATATTTTTAACCTTAAAACATATATTTTACTTAAGAGTTATTGCCAACTACACTATGTTTTGACACTCTTTAAAATATGAACAGATTTTTTTGGCTGCTTTTTTTCCCCAATACCTTCCTATCAAGGAGTTAAGGGCTGGACTTTCTTTTTTTTCTTTGCTTGCTTTCTTAATTTTTTTTTTCCTTCTCACGACTTTCTTAGACAACTTTTTTTTTTTTTTCCTCATTTTTTTCCATTCTTCTATTTTTTTTCTCTTCTCCTATCCAGGTTGGCTTTCTCAGATGTTTCAAACCACAGTGCATGAATTTCTGACAATTACAGTTAGTGTCAGCGCTCTTTTTCTTCTTGTGCTGAACCAGCTTTTAAAAGCCACACCAGTTCTTTCAGCAGGTTACTGCTGATTTGTATTGCTAGAAAACCACAGCTTTCCAGACAGTCAGTCAATGCCAGAAGAGGAAAGCTGCTTTGTGGCAGTTTTAATGATCCAAATTGAATTTGTACGATTGGGTGAGGAAGGCTTGCAAATTACACAGCTGATTAAGAATTGCATAATCTGTAATTCTATCACACCAGAGAGTGCCAACTGACTCTTCATCTCAGTAAATGAGTACAATATGATTAGGAGCAAGGAAATTCACATTTGAGATTTTTATTTAGTATTTTACAGCTACTGTATATTTCACCAAAACCTGAAGCGCCTAAGTAAATATAAGGATATCAGAAAGTTATATATTTAACCTATGAGAGCACAAAGTTGATATCTATCTGAATTTTCTGACAATAGATCACTGGAGGTTTATTAATTAGGAGTGTTCTAAAGAAGTGACTCTAATATCATGACTCAACTGCTTTTTATTTTCATATTAAGAAGAAAGGTATTGAAACTATCTGTATCATTTTCTGGGGTACATTATTAGAGTACTTTGGTTACATTTGAGTTACTTACTTAGCTCTTTGTTCCCCTTTTGACCATGACCTTGCTTAGACAGGACAACTCACCTATGCAAAAGTGGGCACGGCACTAGATAGGAGATGTATGGGGATATGGATGAGGGGTTTGGGCTGATTTACAGTACATGGCGAATCATATGTGATGTATGTATGTTTAGCGAGGACTAAGAGAGAAAAGAACATGTTCCACAAAAAAAATTATGTAATTTTACTTCAGTTCCAGGGACAAGGGATACAAAGAGTATTTTTTAATAGAGAGAAACTGTTTGTTCTTCCTTTGGTCCTAGTAGTAGTCTTTTTCTGACATGTAGGACGCATCGTGGAGTTACACACTAGAAGTACTGAAATTCTTATTCAGTCCTTCTTATTCAAGCAAAGTTGTCACTGATTTCAGTGGCAGCTCTGCCTGATAAAAAGAGAATTGAATAGGACCTGGAAACAATGGTGTTTTGTCCTTGTCTTACCTCTTCTGGCCCTTAACCATTGCTTTTAAAGAGCGTGAAGCAATAGCATCATGGGCAGTTTCTCAGGTAAACAAGCAAAAGGATAAAGAACAATATTACAAGTTGTTTCTAGTGCTACTACAAGAAAAGCCAGTGTGTATTGTATCGAAAGAACTGAAAAAGGAAAAATGCATACAAACATCTTTCAAGTTTATGGTCCTAAATACATAAAATATCAACATATAATAAAAATATGTAAGCTTTGTTACTACTTTTATTTATATGAATTTGAATATACAAAGTGAAACACCACACATATGCTTATGGTATTTTGGTATTGCATTTATATTTGGTATTATGTATTTGGTATTCCAATAAAACCTACACTGAGATTCCCTGGCTTTCTTAAACATTTGGCAAATTTAACAGAATGTTGTATTCTGACTTTGTGTTTCCCTCCCATAGCCTTTTTGTCTGTCGTGACAATCCCATGAGGTTAAACCATCATGACTCAATTTATTTCCACCTGTATTTTTCATGAAGTCATTTTTTAGCAAACCCATAAAAACACAAAATAGCTCACTCACTGCAGCATGGTGTCATGTTTCCCAAATCATAAAACTGTTCACAAAGCTGGTTGCAATTTATAGACTGGTGTGTTGTGGGTAACATTATTTCTACTAGAAGAATGTTTTTTGTAGTACCCATCAGAATAAAGTTAATAATGCATTGCTTGGCATTTTGAATAATTTTAACAAAGGAATAATTTTAGAACTATAAACTTATTTGAGATGACTGCTTCCCCTACAGACCTTCTTTATGGCTGTGTTCCTAAACTCATTATATGTCTTGCTGACTCTCTAGCTTTCTTTTCCTAATAAATATAAAGAAAAATGAAGCAAATGAAAAAGATGTGTTCCTCAAGGAAAAATTTGAAGGTGTTCATGAAACACACTCTAAAAAAGCTCTTTCAATTGAAGCTTATTTAATATGCCTGGTTTGACTGGAATTTGTTGTAGAGAGCTGTTAAAAGTCTGTGCATTTCTGATCTTCTACTTAAAATTCTCTACATGGATAGAATTATCACTTAATGCTCAGGCCACGGCTTAAAATATTCTTAGAAATTCCACATACTCATTTTATAAAACTGATTATCATTCTTGCTGTACAGTTGTGGTTAAATGCACATAAACAACATTATTTTATTTAATAGTTTCAAATTTCTACAGATCTCAGTTTGGAAACTCAAACCTGGAAGGAATAGCTTAATTCACTGAATCTAGCTCATTGATATAGCATTAAAAACTGTTATTCTTCCCATAAACACAGAAATCTCTATGTTAAAAGTAGCTGGGTTTTGATTGCTCTTTTTTTTTTTTTTTTTTTTTTTATATTA
>VZRU01004550.1:124079-147765 GCA_013398155.1 Pedionomus torquatus | reverse complement strand
TTTCTGGCTTAAATAATAATCTTACCTCTGTGTCATACTTTCTACTATTAGATTTAACTTACTAAATTAAACGAGCCATGTTTCTCTTCTGTGCTCTTGTAAAACACACGATTCATTCCCTTGAGTTCATTCCAATATCTCTTTCCTCTGCTTGATTCCCTTTGACTTTTTCCTCAAACCCTGATGAATATATTTGATAGAAGTAACATTTCCTTAATTGTACTGAAAAAAATTATCAACTGATGTGTCTTACACTTGCATTTCTCTTTCACAGACAGAAAATGCTGGCAGTTCATAGACATCTTATGATCAAACTCTTGTCCTTCACTTCCTTCTAAATTTCCAGCTGATAACTCTGCTGACAAAATAATCTGTTTATTAAGCACACATTTCATTTCATTTCATTTCATTTCATTTCATTTCATTTCATTTCATTTCATTTCATTTCTATTACCACAGTTTTCAAGGTCAAGTTCATTCTACAATGTCCATAACTACTACTTGATGATGTTTCCCACATAGTGTCTTTGGCAAACTTCATTATTATGTTTCTAATATCCATGCCAAGATCACTACTGTAATTATTAAATAAGACTGATCCTTCGATGAGCTTTGATCTGCTGGTAACCAGCCTGATACATTTCCTTTTTAGTATTGCCTACTTACATCCTGTCTTCTACAAGCTGTTTACTTGCTCTGTAATTCCTCTATTTTCTCTGGCCTTTTTCTCCATATAAAACTAATATTTCCCATGTTGTGTCACCTCAAAAAATTTACTGAAATTCAGATTGTTTATCACCTTCATTTTTCTTTCTCCAGAAAAAATAATCATGTTATTGCACAATTTTAGTATATTAATTTCTAATAACTCACACTTCTAAACTTCTCTTGCACTTTCTTCCAGTTCTGGCCTTTTTTTTTTCCCCGGGACATATTTTTTACCAGCAGAATCAATCTCCCCCTGACTCCATAGAAGTTCACTTTATCTAGTAATTCACATTTTTAAAAGAATGGAACATAGAAGCTGATAAGAAAGAGAAAATGACAAATCCATCTCACTGCAACACAGATACTTCATTCTTTTTACTAGTTAAACTAATCTTCACATATATTACTGATCCTAAGTGAGTGTATATATTTTTACCTGATAAAGTTTATTAGGCTACAGAATGTTGTTTGATAGCTGTGCCAAAAAAAGGAAAGAGCAGTCACAAGAATATAAATTGGTAGATGAGAGGCTCAACACTCAACGCACACTCACAGCCCAGAAAGCCAACCACATCCTGGGCTGCATCAAAAGAAGTGGGGCCAGCAGATCCAGGGAGGTGATTCTACCCCTCTACCCTGCTCTCATGATACCCCACCTGGAGTACTGCATTCAGCTCTGGAGACCTCAGCACAGGAAGGATATGGACCTGTTGGAATGGGTCCAGCTGAAGGCTACAAAAATTATCAGAGGGCTGGAGCATCTCCCCTATGAAGACAGGCTGAGAGAGTTGGGGTTGTTCAGCGTGAAGAACAGAAGGCTCCAGGGAGCAGCAGTGGAGCGATAGTACAAGGCGTAATGATTTTTAACTGAAAGAGGGAAGATTTAGATTACAAGATTTAGATATTAGGAATCAATTCTTTACTGTGAGGGTGGTGAGACACTGGAAGACGTTGTCAAGAGAAGCTGTGGATGTCCTGTCCTTGGAGGCGTTAAAGACCAGGCTGGATGGGGCTTTGAGCAACCTTGTCTAGTGGGAGGTGTCCCTGCCCATGGCAGGGGGATTTAAACTAGATCATCTTTAAGGTTCCTTCTAATCCAAACTATTCTATGTCTCTATGATTCTATGAATAATTTTTTCATATTGATGTAGTTACAGAAAATCTTTTTAGTGTAGTCCAGATCTATTATGAATTGACATATTGATATGACACCTGTAGTATAAACATCTGTGCTTGAAAGACAAAAAGACTATTTAGTATTTTTTCTAAGTTAAAAAAAAAAATAAATAAAAGCTATTCTCTAGCTTTCTGTGCAACATTACGTATATATGCTGGTAGGACAGGAATGCCTAGTATGATGAACTTCTTATACCCTTAAACATCCATGTAATCAACTAGCTACTTGCAACTGGAGTTTTGAAAAAAACACAAATAGTGATGAGGGTAGGAAGTTTCCCCTTGCATGTAATTGAAGCAAGGTGTTGGAAGACAGATGAAAAAGATGAAAACCTGTGGTAGAAAACTCATCTAAAAGGATATGTGTTACTTTAATTATATATAAAGAAAGCTATTGCTAGTAATCTTTGGATTCAAGCTGCTGGATGACTGAACTCTTTATCTTTCTCTTTGATTAACTGTGTGCTAAAACTTTTATTTGTTTTTTGCTTAAATAAATGGTAAATCTTCTATTAAGGCATGTGAATATTTTGAAGAGGCAAATGTACTTTGGAGGAGCTAAGAGTGACTAGCAGAGTTATACTTAGTATGACGAGCCAAGCTTTTGTATTGCATGACTACAAGAAGAATGTAAAGGCTTGAAAGAGAGAACAGCCACATCTTCCACTTCTGTCATTCACATGTGAAATGTGTGAGACTGGGATATGTTCAGCTTCACTTTCAGGTGGCAGACTGGCCTTGAATGTGAGTGCTGATATTTAGGGTGATTTAAGTAGGCATCTAAGGTATACTGAAGAGAAGATTAATGAAAGGTCATAGGAGAGGGTGACTTGACGTTGTTGAACAGCCTGCCATACCAGAAAATAGCGACTCACTCTTGTCCTGGTTTCTGGGAGGGATAGGGTTAATTCTCCCCTGGCTCTAGCAGGGGCACAGGTATTCCACCCCACCTGAGCCATGCCCAGGGGGCAGCAGGAAGCAAGCCAGGAAGGGAAGGGGTAACAGGTAGTGGGGGTGCGGAGGTCAGCGATGGTCCAGGACTGTGGCCGGTTGGTGAGCAGTCGGTATAGTAATCGTGTTTATATCCTTCTCCATCCATGTTACTGTTACTTTTTCCCTTGTTCTATTTGTTGTTTATCCCAACCCACGAGGTTTGCCCTTTTTCTTCCAGTCCTCTCCTCACTAGTGAGAGGTGCTTATACGAATAGGGCTGCCACGTGGTTCTTTGTTGCCATCTGATGCTAAACCATTACACCTTTTTATATAATCTTTATGATAAGCACAGACAAATATGACAACTATAGAAGCAATAAGAAGAAAAATATATAACTTTTGGAAAAGATTGTACCTTACTGCATGAACATCTTTAGCTATCTAAAACTCATCTATTGAAGATTTGGCAAGCTCTGGAATAAAATTAATTCCATCCATATATGGGCTAGAAATAACTAAACCTATTTGGGTTTTTTGAGGGTTGCTTGGTTTGTTGTGGGTTTTTGTTTCTTCAGGCTTTCTTCTTTATCCTACATAGGAAATGCTTATTTTACAAGAATATCAGGAATATTAGTGTACTTTTAATACTGAACAATATTAGTCTCATTAGACATTCTGGACCAATGAAGCAATGGGTTCTATATTTTAAGAAAATAACTTCTATGTTTTATTTCAACTAAACTGTAGTATTTCTTTAGTGCAGACTTTTTTCGACGAGCCTTATGAGCTTTCAAAATTTGTTTTGAAATCTTAAGTATTTAGTTTATAAATAAAGGAGGAGTAGATTAACTTCTTCACTGGGGGCAAGATTAGTAAAATAATTTAATGGCTAACAAGAACAGATCAGCTTACAGACTCTTTTGAGTTCTGTTTTCAGTGTGAGTGCCACAGATCTTTAGTTGCTTCCTGAAAGATGATGTCAATTTCTTTCACTATCATCACTGAAAAATTTTAAAATATAAAAATTACATAGTGTTCAGCTGGCTGCTGACTCATCTTGATACCCTGATTGACTTTTGGGTTATTGTCTGTATTGACTTCTAACACTTCACAGGGGTTACTGGGGCACAGAAGTTCTTATAGCTCATGTGGACCTTTTAATTTGCTGGAGAATAATATTTATAACTGCCATTCAAATGACCAAGAAGTTAAAAGCTCCAACAGAAAACATTCAGGGGCACACTCATATATGGAGTCTATACTTTTAAACTGAGCAGGGGCTGGATGACAGCCACTGATAGAAGATGCAGGATTCTTTCTAATCATTCTGACCAGAGACTTCTGGCAATTCTGTGCCAGTATTCATAAACATTCTCCAAAGAAAGTAGATGGGAGCTCTAAAATTCTTCCTATTTTCATATTAGAAATATGAAAAAGCTAAGGGAGAGATAGCCTTCAGAAGTAATTTTCAAGTTCCATTTGAACCAGGTAAGAAAAAAAAAAAAAAAAAGAAAAACCTTGCCTCTCACTACCTGCTGCTTCATTTAAATTGTAAGATTATTACATATGACAAATTGCCAAAATGCAAAACAAAAGACTGCAGCATGTTCAAGTACTGAAAAGCAGTACTTTAAAGTGCTTTTACTTTTCATATGTCTCAATATAATTTATAAATTATGAAATATCTGCAATGTTTGTTTTATCTTATGTCCAGTCCCTTTACTGGTTTGTCATAAGCACAAGTATTATATATATAAAACACAAATATTTATATATTTTTTCTTTCATAGCTCAAAACAAAACAAAACAAAACCATGACATAAATCCCATGATGATTGCTGTATTCTAATTCCTTTTTTGCAGTTCAGTGCTTCCGTTTCAATAAAGATGATTTCGTTATGGCATACTTTAATATTCAATACCTTATCAACATGAAAAGTCAGTATATTTTTCCCAAGGGTTATAATTCTGTAGAGTGCGTGTTTGAAGTTCAGATACATTTTTAAGCATACAGCACTGAAAGACTACCATTTGGGAATTAATGGTTTACAATATATATATTTAGGGCTGAAGAGAAAGGATCTTTTTCTGTACTGTGTACATCCAGTTCATGTTTATGATTAGTTATAAACAAATATTAGCACATTGAAGAAAAACTGAAAAGAGCGAAAATTCTGTTATTCCAGCTCTTTGGGGGTAAATATTAANTTTTTTTTTTTTTTTTTTTTTAAATAGTCAGATCTTAGAAGTTGTGTGTAACAGTGATGAAGTACACTAACTGAAATATGGGTTTCTTTTCAAAGTCATCTTCACTTGTTCCGTTGTTTTCATTTTAGTATTGCAACACCAATGAATTAGGATTTCCTATTAGTAAAGCTCATGGCCAGGGAAGTAATCTTCAGGGGATGACAGATCTGAAACTCGGGTGCAAAAACACACTGGTATCTCTATTGATTAGAAGGAAGCAGACAGACATACTAACCGTGGGTCAGAAAGTATTAATTTGGCTCTTCAGAGACCCTTTTAAACAAATGAAGAAACAAAAAAAAAAGCAAAGCAACGCAACTTACTTTATGACATTTCTTTTAAAGTTGGGTGTTGGGACACTGGTGGTCAAAACATAAATGAGTTGTAGTGAGACTCGTAAAATACCTGTGCATAGTGAGAAGAGTTAATGACAGACTGAAACAGAAGTAAATTTGCGTTTTCTGGTTTTAGTTGAATCCTTTGTTTTACTGCAACATTAACTTCAGTATTTGGTATCTCTCCATTTTAAACATCACAAGCTACTCTTATTTTCACTATTCAGTGCAGTAACATGGAGTTGAGAACCCTTTTACCTTTCAGTTCTTAGTCAAGGCTCCCTAACATCTTTTATGTAGCATATGTTCTCTGCCAATTTATTTATTACTTCTTTTAGTACTTCTCAGTGCAATACCTGGCACACATAATTAATTTAATCTAATATTTTTCAGATATAAGAAAGTAATACCATATCTAACCAGCTAAAGCACACTTCTATCTTAATACCTAACCAGATAAAGCACATTTCTATGTTAATACTTTTGTCTCTTTTCCCTTTCTACCCTTCATTGTGACAAGCACAGCAGAATTCATCTCACTTAACTTTGGATTTTATAAATTGATTGCTTAATCTTAGCTCCCTGTAGGGACGGTGGAAAGAGAAATGCTTCAGGAAATCATTTAATCTGTCCATTCATGTGGTCAGAGTTGCCTCTCTGCTGATAGTAGAGGAAGTTCACTTTAAGCTACAAAGACATGCAGTGGGTCAACCTTGGCTGGCTGCCAGACCTCCACCCAGTGGCCCTCTCAAAGAGGACAGGGTAGAAAATAAGGTGTAAATGGTTGAGATAATGACAGGGACATCACTTACTAACACTTACTAATTACTGTCATGGGCAAATCAGTCTCAAATTGGGGAAAATTAATTTAATTTATTGTCAGTTAAATAGATTTGGATAGGGAAACACAAAGACAAATTAGGACAATTTCCCGTGACATGTTTTTCTCAAGGATCAACTTCACTTCTTCATTGTCAACTCCTTTATTTCATCCCCCCCACAACTGACACGTAGCAAGAAGCCCGTAACAGCTCCTCTCTGCTGCTTCCTTCTCCTCATTCTTTTCCCCAGCTGTGGCATGTAGTCTCCCTTGACCACAATTCTTCAGGTAGTCTACCTGCTCTGGTGTGGGGTATTCTACAGGCTGCAGTGTGGATGGATATCTGCTCCACCATGGTCTTTTCCACAGGCTGCAGGAGAATCTCTTCTCCGCAGCCAGGAGCACCTCCTTCCCCTCCATCTTCTCTGACCTTGTTGTCTGCAGAGCTGCTTCTCACACTTTATATTCCTTCCTCCTCTCTTTGTGGCATTTTCTCCCTTTCTCAAATGCACTTTTCCCATGGTACCCCTACTGTGGCTGTGGGGCTCAGCCATACCCTGCAGTGAGTTGATCAGAGCTGTCTGGAACTGGCTGAAACTGTCTTTGTCCAGCATAGAGCAGCCCCAGCTTCTCCTCACAGAGGCCACCCTGCAGCCCTCCCACTGCCAACACCTTGCCAACTACGCTCAGTACAACACAATATCTTGATGGTAACATGAACAAATTTCTGAGAAACAGAGTTCTTAAACATGTAGGAATTGGTGGGAGAAGCTGTGGAGAGGACTTTTTAGGACCATAGCATTTACACAGCTGTATAAGAAGCTGATTGATTTAAGCCAAATTAAAAGTTTTGGCCCATACATTTCATTTGCATGTAGACAATTGTTCATATTCAGTTTTGAGTTGTAATTTCCTAATTTTATTTTTATCTATTTAAATACTATTTTTTTCTTAAATTGTCCTTGTATATTTTAAACAGTCAGTTTTGAGAGCTCAGAACTTCTGGAGGTATAAAAATATATACATAGATCCAATAACAAGTAAGGCTTGAATTCACATCTGCACTGTAGTGTGCATTCCAGGCTTTGGATTTAGTGTACTGGGAAACCCAGTAAGACCACCAAATACATTTTTCCTTTGAGGTGTCTAAGATGGATGGGTGGCCAGAGAAATGATTCGTGTATCTCTGCAGGTTAGTGAAGTTGCTGCCCCTAATAGTTTCTTCAAATGGAATGGAAGAACAAATCAATTGTCATTGGAATGGGAATTGACCTATATTATATAGTTGTCTGACCTTGTTAGAGTTTCTAATACAAACAGGATGCTAGATTTCACAAAGATGGGGACTAGAACATGCAGAGGGATAGATAACCTGTTGCATGTAAACCTTGTAAAATCATGACCTTAAAAAAACATAAAAGAAGACCTGCATAAAAACCATGATCCTCTTGCCAGTTTCCACCCATCCTCAAGAAGGATGTTACCAATATAAAGCACAGATAGCCATCTCAGAAGACAAATCCAGCTAAAATACTTAAAATAACTTTTAAAATATCAAATATCAGTGGAAAAGGGGACACTGCTCAAGTTATCCTCCACTTAGTGAAACAAGACCGGAAATAAAAGTTTTTGATTGGTTAAATATATTTCTTACTATTTTCTGGCTGTACTAACATTACAAAATATGTCCAACTAATTCCCATGTTAATCTCAAATATGATTAACAGTATTTTTTAATCCCTCATTAATGTTATAGAAGATATTGTGGAAAAAGATAAATTCCTTTATTTGTTGCAATTATATTTGGTAAGCAACACTGGTGATAACAACTCTAGCTATAAAAGCTTTTGACATATCCCTCTGGATTTGTTTACACATCTCTTCAGTCTTTAAAAGCAGTCTATAAACATAAATAGCAATCATAGGAAGACTAGATGGCTCAGGGAATTAGTAATCATAGTCAGTAACTACTCTTTCTTTTCCAGTAGTCTAAATCTAGGTTGACTTGCTACAAAAGATTGTTGCTGGATAGCAATTCAGTGGAATATGCTAATTTTTAATGCTTATTTGTGACCACAGCCAATAGCATAGCCCTCACCAATAAAATTGTGTTGCTAGTAGTCTCAATGGACTGAATGGGTATAAAGACTTTTTTTTTTCCCCATGGTCTCCAGCACAGTGTGGGAAATTTATGCTGCAGCTCTCCAAGGTGCAAACACAGAGTAATTCTTTTATGGGAATGACAGGAAAGTGTTTTCATGAGCATGAAAATTCACCTGTTTTAACAGAGTAAAGAAGGGCAGTATGATGGAGGGAGCTCTGACAGTAGCGGGTAGAACAATAGTGCTACAAACATGTCAGACTTGAAAGATTGTAGATTTACTTGTAGATTGACTGCATTAACAAGTAAATCTCAAGAAAGTAACTTCCTTTAGGAAGGAAGGACTCTTTGAAAGGGGAAATGCTGTTAGCAGTCTAGCTGTGTCACATCTCATTTGCACATTTTTTTAAAATGGTCTTCTTGGTCAGAAACATCATCATTACCTTTATTTTCTATTTTCAGTATGCATTTATTATAGCTGATTTACTCCATTCGGTTTCATATGTCTTCCTTTAATTAATTTCTTGACTTTGCAACCGAAACAGTAGCTACAATGCAGAATTTTACTGAACATTTTCTGAAAGTATGTGTGATGTGCATATCTCATTTGTCTAGGTTGACAGTCCTATCCTCTGAGAATTCCAATGAATTAGCTAGTTTTTACTTCTCCGGTCTCTCCTTAGGCCATTTTAAAATAATGGCACTATATTGGCTACTCTCCAGTCCTCAGATTTCACTTGATCTGTTTTGAAGAGCTGAACTATACAAAAATGTTTGCGCAAGCTTCTTCAATTTATCTCCTTACTTTCTTAACCCTTTTGGACATACATTGTTGGCTGTGGTCCTATCAGTTTTAAAGATCATTTCACCTGACATTCACCATACCTGACAGTCTGTACATATCCTAATTCCTAATCACCCATATCCATAAATCTGATTTCATATGTAGTTAAATATCTACTCTCAATTTTATAAGGCCATATATAACCATTATTTAATATATTCTCAGTCCCCTTACTCTTTTCTAGGGGATAGGTTGCAGTGTTAAAAGTTTCTTTCAGCAATGAGGATATGTCTAGATCTTAGGAGTGGGGTAGAGAATTAGTTTTGATTCAGAATTGCAATAAGCTTTCTGTTTCTTTGCTGTTCTAGGGAGGGAAGCAGCCTGAAACTGAATTATAGCTGTGATAGTTATTTGCTTCTTCACAACAACTTGCTGACCCCTCAATGCTCTGCAGTCTTCAGGCCTGCAGCCCTGTCAGGGAATCAAGAAGTACATGTCATAATCATGATGATTAGCTCTTGAAAGGACCTCAAGAAGCTAGGTGGTCTATCCTCTTGTCCACAGCGTAAAATCTCCTTGAGCAATCTGTTCAAGGCTCAAATTTAAAATTTTAGCTTTACAACCTTGCTTTCATTCTATTCTATAATGCTTAGAAACTAGATTAAAAAATAATGTATGCTACATCACACATTACAGCAATTGAAAAACCTCTTAATGCTTCTGCGTGTGAGACACTGATTATGCCTAACACAAGTTTAGAGACAGAGCCTGGGGCTGATCCTAAACACTTTTGAGATCTATTTGATGTGAGTTGTCCCAATGAAATCAAGGACAGATGAATATAAATATTTTATATTGTCAATTACCAATGTTTTTCACTGTAAAAGTTTTCAGTATTGAGCAGTATGCTAATTCTGAGGTACTTTTATAAATACAACTGATCCTAACAGGATCATGTGCAGGAAGTGAAACTAGAATCTTAATCTAACAGAAAAGCTGTTAGAATGTGAGTCATATTTTTAGCTGTATCTGCTTAAAAGCATTATTAAATTATAAAATCTCTGCGTGTGACTTCTCTTCCTGATCACTGAACAAAGCCCAAAATAATGTTGTGCAACCACTTCAACCTGATGTTAGATATATAAAAGAACAAGCCAACAGCCATCTCTATGGCTGAGATACGCAAGTTGGTATCATAAAATGGCCAGTATTAAATAATGATCCACAGTGGATCATCAAAGTAACAGAATCTTCCACTGAGGCAAGGAAAGATTCACCTCAGTTATTTCCATGAGACCACATGCCAAGGCTGAATATCTGTGCAGGTACCACAGGCCACTTGGTGAATGCTGACTCTTAATGTAGCACTTGTGTTTGTTTTTTGAAAAACATTATCTTGCATTCCATTAAGTTCAGTGAAGATTTTACCATTAAAAATTTAAAGATTAGAATTAAAATACTAATTATGGTGACCTGCTTCTCCTATTCAGTGTGTTGTTCATACGGTGACCACTGTAAAGATCTCTTTTAAGATCAGGTCTAACTGTAAACCTAACACTGCCAAGTCCACCACTAAACCATGTCTCTAAGCCTGATGTCTAGACATCTTTTAAATACCTCCAGGTATGATGATTCAACTACTTCTCTGGGTAGCTTGTTCTGATACATGATAAACCTTTTGGTGAAGAATTTTTTCCTAATATCCAGTCCAAACCTCTCCTTGTGCAATTTGAGGTCATTTTCTTTTGTCCTATCACTTGCTACTTGGGAGGCTAATATCCACCTTGCTTCAAGCTCCTTTCAGGTAGTTGTAGAAAGCAATAAGGTCTCCCCTCAGCCTTCTTTTCTCCAGTCTAAACAACCCCAGCTCCCTCAGCTGTTCCTCATAAGACTTATTCCTCAGACCCTTCACTACCTTCGTTGCTCCTCTTTGGACACAGTCAAGCACCACATTGTCTTTCATGTAGTGAGGGTCCCAAAACTGAAAACAGTAATTGCTGTGTGGCCTCACCAGTGCCACCCACTGGGGCATGATCACTCCCTTAGTTATAAAATTGTAGAATAGTTTGGGCTAGAAGGGACCTTAAAGATCACCTAGTTCCAGCCCACCCCTGCCATGGGCAGGCATGCCTTCTCCTATGACCAGGAAGCTCAAAGCTCCATCCAGCCTAGTCCTGAACACTTCAGGGGATGGAGCATACACAACTTCGCTGGGCAACTGGTTCCAGTGTCTCATCACCCTCACAGTAAAGAATTTTTTTCTAATAGCTAATGTAAACATACTCTCTTGTTGTTTAAAATTCTACTCCTTATCCTGTCAATGCACTCCCTGATAGAGTCCCTCCTGATCTTTCCTGTAGGATCCCTTTAAGTACTGGAATGCTGCTATAAGGTCTCCCCAGATTCTTCTCTTTTCCAGGTTGAACAATCTTAACTCTGAGCTTGTCATCATAGGAGCGATGCTCCAGCCCTCTGATCATTTTTGGAGCCCTCCTCTGGACTCATTCCAACAGGTCCATGTCCTCCTTATGTTAGGGGCTCGAGAGCTGGACACAGTACTCCAGGTGGCATCTCACGAGAGTGAAGTAGAAGACTGAATCACCTCTCTTGACCTGCTTACCACATTTCTTTAGATGCATCCCAGTATGCAGTTGGCTTTCTGGGATGCGACTTCATGTTGTTGGCTCATGCTGGATATGCAGGACAGTGTCAAATGCTTTGCACAAATCCAGATGGATGATGCCATTGCTCTTTCCTGAACCACCAGCAGTGTAACACTGTTGTAGAAGGTCACTAAATTTGTCAGACACAATTTACCTTTAGTGAAACCATTTTAGCTGTCACCTATCAATTTTTTGTTTGCTGTGTACCTCAGCGTAGTTTCCAGGAGGGAAACTTCATGATCTTGCCAGGCACAGAGGTGAGACTGATTGGCCTGTAGATCTTTTTTTCTGCTGCCCACACTATTTTGGATACAAGCAAGGATGCTATTGGCCTTCTTGGCCACACTGCTGGCTCATATTCAACTGGCTATCAACAAATACCCCAGGTCCTTTTCCACCAGGGAGCTTTCTGGTAACTTTATTCCAAGTCTGTAGCACTGCATGAGTTTGTTGTGACCCATGCACAGGACCTGGCACTTGGCCTGTTGAATCTCAGACAGCTGGCTTTGGCCCATTGATCCAGCCTGTCCAGATCCTTCTGTAAAGTTTTCCTACCCTCACCAGATCAACACTGCTGCCCAACTTGGTGTCGTCTGCAAACTTACTAAGGATGCACTCAATACCTTCATCCAGATCTTTGATAAAGATATTAAACATAACTGGCCTCAATAATGAGGCCTGGGGAGCACCACTTGTAACCTGCCACTGACTGGATTTAACTCCATTCACCACAACTCTCTGAGCCAGGCCACCCAGACAGTTTTTCACCCAGGAGTATGCGTATCCAAGCCATGAACAGCCCGTTTCTCCAGGATAATGCTATTGGGGAACAATGACTATACCAAAGTACAGGTAGGCAACATCCACATCCTTTCCTTCACCCGCTAAGCTTGTCACCTTGTCATAGAAGGAGACCACATTTGTCGATGAGGACCTGTCATTTATAAAACTGTGCTGATTGGATCTGATCACCTGATTTTCCTGTATGTGATGTGTGGTGGCACTCTAGATAGTCTTCTCCATAACTTTCCTCAGCACCAAGGGCAGACTGACAGGCCTTTATTTCCCCAGACCCTCCTTCTAGCCCTTCTTCACATGGGCATCATGCTTTCTAACCTCCAGCCTACTGTAACCTTCCCTGTCAGCCAGGATTGCTGATAACTGATGGAAAATGGCTTTCTATGCACTTTTTCCAGCTCCCTCACTACCCTTTGGTGGATACTCTCTGTCCCCATAGGCTTACATAGGTCTAGGTGGTGTAGCAGGTTGCTAACCATTTCCCCTTGGATTATTATTCTGCTCCTCATCTCTGGTTTTCAGCTCAGGGGAAGTGTCCTGCCTGTGCCGACCCACAAAACTTTATTTTTTTCCTGAGTGGCAACCAAAGCTCTCTGTTCAGCCAGGCCAGTCTTTTTCCCCGCTGGCTCAACTTTTCAACATATAGGGACCAGATGCTCCTGCACATTTAAATTTCCTTCTTGAAGAGTATCAAGCCTTCCTGAACTTCTTTGCCTTTCAGAACTGCCTTCCAAGGGACCCTGTCAACCAGGCTCCTAAACAGGCCAAGGTCTGCCTTGCAGAAGTCCAAGACAGCAGTTCTGCTAGCTCCTTCCCTTACTTCTTGAAGAACTGAGAACTCTGTCATTTCATGTTTGCTGTATCCAAGACAGTCGAGCATTATCCAAGTTCCCTGCTTAGGACTGGTAACCACTTGATTTCATAGACAGTACTTTTTTTGCTGTTATGTTTTTCTGTTCTGTTATGGGGTCATCAACTGTACCTGGTTTACTGAGTGCGTAGGATTCTCAAGGCAAGGTAAAGGAAGAGAATAACTAGCTTGCTGCCCAGGAATCTTGAGGCCGATATGGAGGGGAAGAATAAATTTGTTTCAATTTTCTACTTGGTTCACAGGGTCTGATAATGAGAGGAAAGGGAATTAATACATGACTTGCTTGGTCACAGAGAATGTCCGCTTGTCTATAAAATAGTGTTAGTTGGGCTAACCACATTACCAGGGACTGGGAGCAGAGTGTACTGGTCACATATGGTCACTCTTCTTATACTCCTTGGATTCTAGGTGTTGGTCAGTTCTGGGTCACCTGTCCTGTCCGCTCCTCCCTGCAGGTGGGACCCTCCAATGGGCAAAACGCTGAAAATTATCTTACCTTGGTTCTTCCAGCAATAAGTCTAAACAAGGGCCTCTCTGCATACCATCCCTTGGTATAATCAGGTCTTATCACTGTGAGACGGAACAGCTCTGAACATTGTGCTGTTAATTTCAGAGTTTAGTTAGAAGAGGCCTAGCTAAGAAAGTAAAACTATAAAACAGAAAATTGGTTTGTTTTACCTCAAACCAGGACACTAGGGTTGACAAAACCAGTTTTCTTCAGGAACAAGAGGCAGATCATAGTAAACTGTCATCACAATGTCTTTGCCAGGAGGAGTTTGATGCTAATGCTAATGATTTCTTCATTCTCATTTGGATCCTGTTGAGGTCATTTTTATACTTTTTTGATAGCACAATCTGCTTTTATTCTTATATTTGTTCTTTTATTCATTGGCTTACAATTTGGATTTAATATATATGTTATGCTTTAAATATGTTGGGTATTTGATCTCTTTCTTATCTCTATAACACATTTTATTTTGGTTCCCAAAATTGGACTATCAAAAGATAACATTATCTTTTCTTGGACCATTAGGCATTGTGGACTGGTGCTAGCTGCTCACTTTTTAAAATAAACAAAAAAATAGTCAGAGATATACCTCACATATATCAACATATTTCCAGTAAATTTGGCAGTGATTAATAATAGCTAGAGATCTTCTCTAGTTACTGTAAATTTATACATACTTGTTAGATTACATTGTGCATTGATAGCATGCTAATTGATGGCATGTGGTAAACAACTTTTTTTTTTCCTGAATGAATAAGCATGGGATCATCTTCATCTTCATCTGAAATTCATTTGGAAACTAACTTACTGAGAAAACTGTTGTAATGAGCTGGATTAGCTGCTATTTCTTGAAAAAAAAAACACAGTAAAGCAAAACAAAACAGAAAAAAACCAAGCAAACCCCCAAAAAGCCAAAACAAACCAGCAAAAGACTTTGAAGGTTGCTGGGACAAAGTGGCAAAAAGAGAAAATAAAGAACAGCAGATGTTATTTGTCTTATTCACTTGTCTCTAAAATGAACCAACTCTCAGGTTATGCTTTGTTGGACATTTTAATGAGTTGTTAATATGGCTGAAAGCGTAAGCATTTTTTTCAATAAATGAAGAAATCTGACAAAACTTCTCATATAAATCATATTTAAGTCATAAAGTATAACATTCCTTCCAAAATTTATGTTAAAATGACTGGATTATGTCTGAAGGAGGTCTGCAGACTTCTGCAATTTAGGCAGTTATTTAACAGTGTTGTGTACTTCATCCTGTCTCTGACTCCTGCTAAAAAAGATGTGCATTTCATATTTCTCTTGTTAGACTCATGAACAGTATAGGAAAAATGTCAGATTTTCAAAGATAAAATTCATTTACTTGGGCACACAATCATTTATCTTAATTATGTCTAACATTTTCACCATTATATAATCAGTTTCCCAGAAGGAGAGAAACTCACATTCTGTCTGCTTTAGGAATTCTTCATTGAAGGAGACTAGTTATTTCAGTTCTCTGAGGAAGCTAATAGTGTAGTCAAAGCATCATGAAAAATAAAGGATAATGGCTTGTATTTATCAAGAACAGGGAAATGCCATAACTGATAACTATAACTCCTAACACTGCTTTCTTGAAAGACAGTAAAGCACATAAGATTTTGAAGCAGGAAATGTATAATTTTTTAACTTAAAATAATTTTTGATACCTTTTCTACCTTCATTGAAATAAATAAGTTTGTCTTATTGTCGTCCTCATATAGAAAAACTATATTAGATACTTTTTTTTTCTTATTTCTGTGAGGGATATTTTGTTTATATTATGCAAACATGAAGAGATAATGAAACCACTAAAAGAATATATTTTATTCTTTAAGCATCTGGATCATCTGCATAGAATACTAGTTGTAATCAAAATAAGATACATTACCATATACATAATATGAAATAAAATACATTTATAGTCTGATAAACAAATTATGAAATAAAAATAAAGCCATTACTATTAGAATCAGCATTAATGCAGAATTGTCACATTATAGTACTTGCACAATAAAATTTCAATATTCACAAAAAATTAAGTGGTATTTTAAAATTAACTGCTAATTCAGATTCTATCTCAGATGAGACACTAAAGATGATCTGTCTCTCTCTTTAGAATGGTCTTTTCCCCTAAAAGAATATAGCTAATGCTACAGGAGAATGTAAGGACTTAATTTTATAATTCCTCAGTTTTTAGAGGTTAGAAGTTCAAAAGAAAATTTGAATCGTAGTAAATATTGTTACTTAGCTATATACATAGGATTTATATGCTTTAGACTACAAAGTCTCTGTAAAAGTAACACGTCCCAGAAAACTATTTCAACAAAAAACAACATTCAGTAGCACAGTAGGGTGAGGGAATAAAGAAGTTACCCTTATGTACTGTCCTCAGCTCAGACGAGATCATGGTTGAATGGCTGAATCTTACATAGATCATCTCAAACTACAACTCATAGTATAAGAAAATTATTTCCTACTTTAATCTCTCCTTGCTTTCTGCAAGGAAAAAGTTTCTTTTAATTAAATTACTCAGGAAGATAAATGATCTGCAAAAAAAACCCCAAAAAACTGATTATTAAAAGATTGTGTGATTCTGAAATGACAAAGAGTTGAAGCTGAATATGCCTCAGTATCCCATGAGTAGATAAATAATTTTTCTTTCTGCCCTTTATGTGTATGTTCTTTGAGGCAAAGATTTTCTCTTGACATGTAGACTAAGTCTTTACAGTATGATCTGAGAGAAAACATTTGAAGCAGCATTGAGAATGATGATGGTGCAGCTAAGACAGAGGCTCTGAACAAATTCAATGCCTTAATACCGACCACTGTCATCAGAGGACTGGACTAAATTTCAGTAATAAAGCTGGCACAGTAGTTGCCAATGAGCTTGCAACTGCTTCATTACCCATGCTTGACCTCTTGTCCGATGACAGATTCATATGGCAAGGGGACAAGCAAAATAATTACTTCCTGAATTCAATTTTTCACCAGAACTGTAATTAAAAGTAAAAATACTAAAAATGCCACTAGGGGTTGGAAAAGCAGAAACTAAGTGCCAAATTCTGATCTACTGCCAATTGTGTTACTCTAGCTTCATAGGGAGCAGAAATGGGTGTACAGAAATGTATTTCATTTTCTTCACATATGATCGTTCTAGTCAATAGCTCTATTGTGATGTTCAAACCATTATTAAGGATAGAATTACTTAATTGCCCTGGTTTTCTGGGAGGGACAGAGTTAATTCTTCCCTGGCTCTAGGAGGGGCACAGGTATTCCACCCCACATGAGCCATGTCCAGGGTGTAGCAGAGAGCTGGCTGGGGAGGGGGGACAGGAAATGGGGGGTGTGGTGTCTGCGATGGGTCTGGGGCTGTGGTCAGTTGGTCAGCAGTCGGTATCATAATGGTGTCTGTATCCTTCTCCATCTGTGCTACTGTTACTGTTTTCCTTGTTCTACTTGTTCTGTTAAACAGTTTTTTGTCCCAACCCACAAGTGTTGCCTTTTTAATTCCAATTCTCTCCCCACCACTGTGGGGCGTTAGAGCAAGAGGGCCGCCACATGGTTCTTTGTTGCCATCTGAGGCTAAACCACGACATTAATGAATATTTATTTGGGTTTGTTTTACAAGTCGATATACTGTTCCATTCAAGAAGTCCCAAAATATCTAGATAACTTTAAATAAATGTTACATTTTCATCAAATTTTTCCTTTTAAAAATGGCCTAATTTACAAAAGAAATATTTTAAATATTTCCCAAATTAAATGAGATTTGTCCTGATGACTAAAAGAATTTACATTGAACTGAAATATTTTTTTCATATTGTTGCTTTCCAGAAGTAGGTACCTTGGTTTACCTTGGTATAGTTTGACTATCAGACTGAAAATATCCACCTCATGCTTTTCCAGTAGTTACTTAATACTTCAATGGCTAGTAAGCAAGCTAACAAAAAATATATCTTTCCCTTTAGCTGTTCAATAAAATTGAAAACCAAAACAAAATAAAAAACCAGCCCAAATGATATGAACATATAACATATAATCAGGAAATTTGTGTTAAGAATTTGTCTGGGTGTGAATTGGTAACTTTTAGAAGCTATGGACAGGAAATGTGCATTTGCAAAATCACAGTGATGATTCATTTACCTTTAGATTAATAACACTTTGTATGTTGCAAGATATTAGAAATCTAAAACAGGTAAAATATTTGTGAAACTATTCTTACCCAGAAAGTGTAATAAAATCTTAAATGTTAAGTTTGATTCTGTCTAGTCAGAGGTTCAAATTTTGTTTCTGCACTGATGCTCCTGGAGGCTCTATTAAAATTCTACTACATCTAATGATCTCATGTTATCTATTAAATTTTGTTTAATTGTAGCTCTTGCTTGCATGAGAGGTAGTCTTAATTCTAATTTACTGGAGAGAAGAATATTTCTTTCTTTATATGGAGGAAATGCATCTGCTATGAGAAAGGGTCTGATGAGACATGAAATAACCTACAGATCTGTAAAACTAACATGTACTAGCTAAATCAGTAGATGAAGAACATAAATAGTTATATGCATAAATATGTAATACTGCAATAAATCAGTATAGCTTTTGGAAAATTAATTCTTGCTTCACTTACCTTGTCAAGCAGTCAACATGCTTGACAAGAGGATCAATGCCATTGAAATGTATTGTTGGATTACCAAAGGGCTTTTGACAAGGAAAGAATCTTAGAAAAACTTCAGCAGGCATTACCTGAGAATGAAGGTCCCTGCATGGTTACAAGATAGAAAATAGAATGCATGGATAAATGACCAATTTTTCTTGTGAAGAGAGTTCACATGGGAGGTCCACAATAATCTGTGTAAGATAAGCTGATTTCACCTTTGACAATAGTGAAACTACAATTTTTCTGATGATGCTGTGTTATTCGCGATAGTAAATACAAGGGTTGTCTGTGAAAATTTATGAAAAGTCCTTATAATACTTGTGGGGAACAAATTAATTAATAAGTGAAAATCATTATAAAGAAATCTAAAAGAATATATATAAATAAATAAATGTATCACTTTACATACAAAATAATGTGTTCTGAGCTTATCACTGTGACTCAACCTGACACGTAGTTAAGACAAATTGTTCTATATAAACATTTGTTCAGTATTTAGTAGCAACTAATTGTAATATTAAAAATTATTTGAAAGGAGTAAAGAACTATTATACTATCACATAAAGTATTAGATCACTATATGAATGCACATGTGTAACAGGTTCTTTTAGAGAGATTCCAATGTACAAACAAGAGCTCACACGGAAAAAAAAAGGTTAAGTCAGCTTTATTGTGAAGCCTAACTAAGCAGTTCCCAAATGTGCCAAATGTTACTTAGGAGAGTCCTACCACCCCGAGATCATAGCAGCACCACCGAGCAGCAGGATAGCAAGGAGCCCCATTGGTTTGGTAAAGTGAGGTAGGCACAGCTCATTCAGAGCATCCCCTGTAACTTCCAAGTGTGCTTGTGTCCCTCTCCCCCTCCACCCTGAGATAGCCTTCTTATATCCTGCACCAGATTGAGCGGAAAAGCACTGGCTAGGGTCGCTGCTCATGTGGCCAGCACATGCAGTGAGCCCCACCAGATTTGTGATCTGCCTGCTAACAGCACCTTCTTGATGACCACACTGTTGCACCTTCGTTTTGTTGTTTCCTTCTTGGAAGGTCAGATTCTCACATAATTGAGCAAAACCAGTACTGAGCTCCCTTTTTCTTTGCACATAAACTGGGCTAGGTTTAAGATGATTTTCCATCATGTCTCACATGGACCATCCTCTATTACCCCTTACCCATGCCACTGCGTGGTCTGTGGTTGGGACACAATAATATTCTACAGCTTGTACAGGGGTACGATGCAAAGCAGCATTTACAATGGACTTTATAATGCTTATTAAACATGGCCAACAACATATTAAATATAGCAAATTCTCCCTACACAGGCAATGAGTATAATTTGTTTCAACCAACCCCACCCTGAAGTCCATCCAGCAAACTGTTTCCACTCAGTGATTTCCATAAGTTGCTGGTTTAGTCTGTGCAGTTCTTGCAACTGGGCATGGATGGTTTTGGAGTGGTCACTTAGATTCATACAACACAATCCTTTAAAATCTTGACAACCACATCCATGAACTAAAAGCAGAAAATCAATAGCAGCTCCATATTGCAACATCTCATGGCAAATTCTGTCTACATCTAGAAATAATTCAGAAATAGCTGTACCAGTAGCATTACTAAACTTGGCTAACCAGCATGCAAGTTTATTTAAGGTCGTCAGTGCTTGTGCACTGGTAACTCCCAGAGCTAAACTGGATGTGGCTGTGGTCCTGGCAGGATCCCAGAATTCAGTTTGGTCATTGCAGGTTGAGGGAAACACATGTACACTGTGTTGATGCTGATGTAATGTTTGGTTCTGTTGTAACCATAAAGCTACAGTGACATTGGGATTAAAAATAGTCAGTTGGCCTAATGTACGGAGTCCTCTTTTAATTGCTTTGGGAATTCTGACTGGCAGAGCTTTCTGCTGGGCTTTGATCTCTTTGACAGCAGGGCAAGAATCTTAGGCATGTTCAATAAAGTGCCCCTGAGTTCATTCTAGACCCACATTATTCAAGTTATTCTACTTGTAGAGCACACAAAACCAAACAACAATTAGTATTAGTGTGATCTATGTATTTTCCAGCACCGCACGTGCAAGTCACTTGAGCATGTTTACATTCCTCCTTGCCAATCTTCTGTCACATTCCACCTCTGCACTCAAGAAATTGCTTCTGCTGGGATCAACAAAGCTAGAGATGTTCATTTAGGCTTGCAGGTTGTAGTACAGAGTAACTTAGAGAGGCATGCAATAAACATATATAAGAAAAAAATAAACAAACCTATCTCTACAATAATGCTTTTAATCAGGTGTCCTGTTCCTCCTGTCAAGGAATTAAATCCCTCATCTAGCCAGGCACCACCAGTAGGTGCATTCAGTCCTGCAGAATGTTGAATGTTGTGGTCTGTGCTGGCTGTTTTTCATCAATTACATTGAAGCAACAGTTTTTCAAAGCTGAAGCAGTATTTCTTGTGTCCAGGGAGGAAATACTCCACCATCAGTAAATTTTGTAATATTCATTGGCATATAGCCATTACCTACTCAGAACAGATAGCAATGAGATATTAATACTGAAGTCACTTAGCACAATATAATTCTATAATACAGCTGCTGGTGTTGATGCACCNTTCAAACCTACATTGCTCATTTAAAAAAAAAAAAAAAAAAAAAAGAAATTCTACAGATCTGAAGCTATTAATCTTAATAAAAAAGGCAGATAAGTTAGTTGCAGTACAGGGTAACCAAATCTAAGTGTTTACCTGTTGATTTTACAAAGATGTGTCAAGGTTATGTGCTTGTAGTACTAGACTACGAAGCATGATGAGTTCTGGAACACTGGAACAGGTTGCCCAGGGAGGTGGTTGAGGACCCTTCCCTGGAGATATTTAAGGTGAGGCATGATGAGGTCCTGGGAAACCTGGTCTAGTTGGGCATGTCGCTTCAACTGCATTGAGGTTGGACTAGATGACCTTTGGAGGTCCCTTCCAGCCTAGACAATTCTACGATTCTATGAGCCAACCTTTGATAGGAGAGGAAGACAGCAGTGACGTCTCCTTTGAGTAATACGTATGTGCTGTTTCAGCTCCTTCAGCTAATATTACTCTGGGTTTGATAACCTGATGTGGGTTAATTGCCCATATGGATTGTAGATCTATAGTTTGTGCTTTATCAAACTGGTCTTCAATTCAATGTTGGGTTTGCAACACCAATAACACCATTGTAGTATTGTCTCATCTAGGTAAGGCACAGGTATTCACTGAAGACACCTGAAACACAAAAACTTGAGAATCTGATATTAAGAAAGGGTATAAAATAAGAAGTTGGGTTATTATGTATAGGGGAACCTTATAATGCCTTGGACCAAAATCCTTCTGGCTCATTCTGCTTTTTCATCCCAGTTATCTGCCACAACTCTGAGACTGTATCATCTGGAATTGATACTAATTCAATAGAATACCCTTACTTAGGAACATATAATTGTGCAGCTCAATCAAAGCATTTTTGCAGGTATCAAAGACTTCTTGTTGTTGCTTGGTCTACCCCTCTTTGCAGGAGCCAGCCCCACGGCTCAGCTCAGGCACTCTTCGCCTCCTCAAAGCTGTAACTGTTTTACTGTGATTGGTATGGGAAATGGCTACATTGTTTGCTGTACCTGATTTGGTATTTTTTCTGATCTGTCCATGCCAAACTATTCCCAAAAATTGTACAGTAGTACTAGGGCCTTGGATTGTCTTTCGTTATTCACCCAACCTTTGTCCTGCAAATGCACCTTTAGCAATTTGGCAGCTTCTTCACTTTGTTGTTGTGACTCTGCCATAATCAATAGATCATGAATATAATGGCAACCAGTAACGGTACCCAACCACACTGCTAAATCAGCTGCTATCATTAGATAGCAAATGGAGGGACTGAGTTTATACCCCTGAAGCAATACTTGTAAACTATATTGCTTTTGTTGCTGGGTAGTATCTTACACTGAGGTCTCAGGTGGTGGTGGTGGGGCTGTAATGTTGGATATAAGCTTAGTTCAGTTTCTGGGTTGACTGGACCAGGATCAAAGGGATTATCAGGAATTTGATGATTTGAGGAAGTCAAATCCAAATATCCAATCTAAATCTCTCCTCTTCTAGTTTAAAAACATTACCCCTTGTCCTATCACTATGCTTCATGACAGAGTCCCTCTCCAGCTGTCTTGTAGGCTCCCTTCAGATACTGGAAGGCTGCGATAAGGTCTCCCCAGAGCCTTCTCTTTTCCAGCCTGAAAAGCCCCAGCTCCCTCAGCCTGTCCTCACAGGATAGGTGCTCCATCCCTCTAATCATCCTCATGGCTTCTATGTCCTTATAAACATTTTTGCCTTCCAGTATCTTTAGTTACAAATAGTTTCCTACTTTTCCTATTACGAATTATCAAATGCACCCTCAGATGGAAACCAATTCCAATGTTCCTTTACTAGTAATAACAACTGAGATAATTGTTTCTAACTAGTATAATAGCCATCAGCATGCAAAATTTGTTGCAAAACCTTCAAGTACAATTTGTGTTCATGCAATGCAGCGTATCCCATTTCTTACACAACCCTCTAACTTTCCTGTTCAATAGGCATTACTGTTCCTTTTTACAAGGAATTGTGGCCATGAAATAAAAAAGCTTTACTCACCCACCAAGTTGTGAGTCACTGAAATTGATGAGCCTCACATGGGGCACCAATTTCAGGTAATAACTAATTAGGATGCAAATTTATCCTAAAAGCAGCAGCCAGCAGCAGCATCACCACCGCCAGAATGAGAAGCACCTTTATTCACATAAGCAGTCTATATTCACATACACACAGCTATATTTACAGAGATAGTTTCTGAGCTCTTTTGCCAAATAGGGTGAGCACTCCCAGTCTTACAGAATGCAACTGTTTTCAGCCACATCTCTCTACACAGAATCCTCTGGGCAGTTTTACACTCTGACCTTCACAGACACACACACAATGTTTGGTTAGGGGTTTTGTTTGATTTCTTGTTTGTTTGCTTGTTTGTTAGCTTGTTTGTTTGTTGTTTTTTGGTTGTTTGGTTTTTTTTTTCCTGAATATTTTACTTGTCC
>VZRU01004550.1:103876-124065 GCA_013398155.1 Pedionomus torquatus | reverse complement strand
TTTTGTTTTTGTGTTTTTTTTGTTGTTTGTTTTTTTTTTTTTTTTTTTTTTTTTCTCAGCCAGCTCTACACAATTTTATTCTTAAAGCAGTATAGTCCTAATTCTGATTAAGTTTTGTCTGATCTGCCATATGTTCAGAAACATTCTAAAATCAGTCTTGATCAAAATTCCAAATGTTCTGCATGGCCCCAACTTTTCCCTCAAGGTATTTGCTAGGGCAATGATAGCAATGGCAGTGAGCAGTTACAAAATAGTAGCAGTGTTTACGCAGTGGACATACAAGAAACAGGGTTTGTCCTTACCAGAAAGCTCCCTGGTGAAAAAGAACCTGGGATATTTGTTGACAGCCAGTTGAACATAAGCTAGCAGTGTGGCCAAGAAGGCCAATAACATCCTTGCTTGTATCCAAAATAGTGTGGGCAGCAGAAAAAAAGAAGTGATCTGGCCCCTGTACTCAGCACTGGTGAAGCCACACGGTAATTACTGTCTTCAGTTTTGGGACCGTCACTACAATAAAAACATCATGGTGCTGCAGTGCATCCAAAGAAGAGTAGTAACGGAGGTGGTGAAGGGTCTGGAGAATAAGTTTTATGAGGTGCAGCTAAAGGAGCTGGGGTTATTTAGCCTGGATAAAAGGAGGCAGAGGGAAGACCTCATGGCTCTCTGCAACTACCTGAAAGGAGGCTGTAGCAAGGTGCAGGTTTTTCTGTTCCTCTGTAATATCTGAAAGGATTATGAAGTACTGGAACATTCTGTCCAGGGAACCAGTTGGCTCACCATCCCTGGAGGTATTTAAAAGAGATGTAGAAGTGCTGCTTAGGAACATCGTTTAGTTGAGGATTTGCCAGTGCTAGGTTTATGGTTGGACTCGTTGATACTAAGAGTCCTTTCAAACCTAAATGATTCTATGGTTCTCTTGGCTTAATAGTCCCAGGTCACAGCCTGTCTCCATCTTATAGATGTCCCAGTCCCTTCATCATCTTTGTTATCCTTTGCCTGACCAATTCCAGTATTTCCATGTCTCTTTTGTACTGGGAAGTCCAGACCTGGACCCAGCACTCCAGATGTGTCTCAGCAATACTGAATATAGGTTAAGGATCACCTCCTTCAATTTGCTGCCTATTGTGACCACAGAGAGTTACTAAACAGATAAAAATTATATCTGATTTAGGGCAATTCTGTAGATGAGAAAACAGCCTACCACAGCAATGTAATTTATGACACCGTTGCATGATGATCATCTCAGTGCTAATGGGAAGTCAAAAATTCACTTAGCACTCAGTCCAATAATTTTTGTACAGTGTACAGAACAAGTTTGATTCATTTACCCAAATGTCAGTGTTAATTGGCATTTGAGAAGTCATAGAATATTAGAGATTTCAGAAAGGCTAACAAACATGACTTGATATCGATAAGAGAACTGTTCCTTTGTGAAATAGAACCTGAATGTCAGGCACAGTACCTCAGGCATCTCAAATAGCATTAGAAATCTGTGTGTGGGCCATCAAATCATCACAGAAAAATTAGTCCTCAATTTATGTGTTTTGTGGCAACAGTCCTTGTCTTTCATAATACTTTTTTTGTATTAACAAAAGATTGTAAAAGAAAATATATGCTATAAGTAGAACATCACCTCCTCACACATCCCCTCTTTATTATCTTGGATTTGTTGGTGCAAAAGACTCATAGGTGACAGGAAATTGTATAACTGAAAGACTTCTAATCTATTTGGAGGAATGTTTTTTGAGAAATACTTTCTTTTGTGTGGATGAAAATTCCCAGAAAAGTAATTTGTGCTATCGTCACGGTCTTTCTTCTAATTTAGACTGACACAAAAGTTTCAACAAGTACCTGTATGAGTCCTGATTTAGAGGAAATTTTTCAATAATTCTGTCACCAAGTCAGACTTTAACAGTCATTAGTCAGACTCACAGAATGAGAACGTAATTGTGTCCATTGTGATGCTTACACATTAGATCACAATTGTTTTTGTGGAAGTCACTTCTATTTGATCAAAGTAAGCACTGCTGTGTGTTATTACTAGTATTTTTCTTAGTTTTATTTTTTTTTGTTTGTTTCCAAATAGATGGTCTTAATCCAGACATCAAATATACCAAGGCTTTATGTATCTTGATTTCCTGCTTTACAAGTGAACAAGTAGAAAAATTTGTTAGGATGTGCAGATACTCCTATGTAGCTGATGTGCATGATATAAAAAGATTGATGTGAATAAAAATACTAGTAGTATGCTAAGATCATGCTTATTTTATTTCTTCCTCTTCTGCTTCATATTATATTCTGCTTCAAATACCTCTCTGCACATAATATTTCATTTTTAGGAACTAAAAAATTGTTTTATGAAGGGATGTACTATTGTGTGGAAATATATTACAGTATTGTGCAGAAATTCCTTAGTTTGCAGAGAAATGAATAATTCCATTCTGCTTTGAAAAAGTAATCTGGAGATTCTTGAATTTAATGCCCTCTTCTGACTGTTTATATGTGTAATTTTAGTCTACAGTGAATTGCCACAGCTAGATGCCTAATTTTTCTTCAGTGGAGAAGTGCTGGTCCTTAAAACCTTAATCAAAAATATAATACAAGGAAATAAACTCTAAGTATGCTACCAATCTCTTTAATTGCTTTAAAGCAGTTTGTGAGATGTTTCAGACTAACCAAAGATGGTTTCAGTTACATTTGCTATACTTTCCATACTGCAATGAGGATACATAAGGGCAAAAAAGGAAAACAAACAAAGCCCCTCCACATGCTCAGTTTTAGAAACCTCAGAGTTTGTTTGGAAGAGTCCATAAATGTTCTTACAGAGGCTGTTTTTGCAAATATAAAACAACACCAGCTGTTGCTGACTCTTTTTTCCACTTCTTCCTACTGTTTTAAAATTGCTTTCTTGCTGATGAGTCATTTTGGAAACAGCATGATAAAATGGACTGTGAATTAGCTACAGAATAAGTATTCTCTATGTCACTGACTGCTTTGAGTCAGTAAGTGAAGATTCTGGGGGCAGATTCTGGTCTTATTCACACTATCCAAAGTTGTGAACAGTTCTGTTTGATGAACTCAATAAATATCTGACCCTCACTATCTTAGTTGATAAAATGACAATATTATTTACCAGCCTCCAAGAGTGATGTAAGAAGTTATCCATTAACATTTTTATTGTGTCTTGGAGTTACTTATTATCCATAGAGGATTTTCAGAATACTGGACAATTTTACTTTATCCCAACACCTGCACTGTGAAACCTCAGTATAATCGATGAAGCAAGACTGGCATGTATAAACATGACAGCAGAAAAGAGATGAGACTGTTTAGGGTTAAGATGCATAATCTTGAACAAAGGATAAGAATAGACTGACCATAAGGAAACATCCCAGAATTCAAGGTAGTTTTTCAGACTGTAAAATAGCCTATCTGGCTAGGTGGCACACATCCTATATTTGAGCTTTTAAAAGCTTAAGTTGAGTAAAACACTTGTAGTATGCCTTAAAAAAAAGAAAGTAGTAACAACAGGAAGATGGAGAAGATAATTAGAGGTCAGAAAACTGTACTTGGTTAGTGCCAATCCCGATATAACCCAAGCACAAACCCTTTGTAGTGACAGAGAACAAAGAAAAGGATAGGGGAGAGAGGAACATCAGCTGTTAGGTTGCTGTGTCAGTACTCACTGTACCAATGCTAATCATGTCCTAACAAAATGGAAAAAAAACCAATTCATTTGTTTTAGAGAGTCTTGTGTCCTTTATGTTATGTGTGAACACAAAAACATGCCGGCACTACATCTCTGATGATTTTAGTGATCTTTGATTTAGAAGTTAGCTGCTTAGCATTGTTTAAATATATTTATCATTACCATTTCAATCATGTTAAAACAATCCTGCTGACAATATTTTAGTAAAAGTCCCCTGTGATACAGAAAGTAGGAATGGGAGTACGAATTCTATTTTAGAGTACATTTTCTATATGAGTCACTTCATTTTGTGTCACAATCTCTGCATGTATAAAATAACATTAATGAATTTTGCCTACTTTTGTGGAAGTCAAAAGATAAAAATTTGACACTACTCACCATAAGTAACTTAAAATGTATTAAATTTTTAAGATAAATGAAAAAATTCTTTTTTTCTTTCACCTGTATAAAAGAAAAAGCAAAAACCCAACCAAATCTTTATAGTAGAAATATATTTAGAAATCTTTTAATTGAATTGGGCTGGTTTTGCCTATTATAAGCCATATCTAGGTCTAAATGACAAGTAATAGGCAAGTTACAGCATTGTGTGATATAGTAAGGGGACTATCAGTTATTTTCACAAAGTGGAAAAGGTGAATATGGCAATAATTTGGAGAACAACTAGATTTTGTGTTTCAAATTATCTATTAGGCACAAAATGTTCTTTGCTTGTTAGTTAGGGTTGTGTAACCCAGTGCTGGATTTTGAAATCTGTGACAACAGGATAATATTACCCAACTTATAACTTAAAATACATATAAACTGATCAGAATTTGCTTTGTGTGCATCATCTAATTTACAAAAGAGAAGTGATTATACTAATTTGCTAATTATATAGATCTTGAAGAGGTTCAACATGAAAAATATTTGAATCTTTGAATTAAAAAACTTTAAAAATATAAATATATAGAACAACTTAGAATGATATAGAGTACAAATAGAAATACATTGAAATATATAATATGACCTACTAATCTAAAGATTGTTTTACGTAGCTTGAACTTTCATTGAAATGTTTAATTGCATTCATGATTTACTTTCAAAGCAAATAGAAATGTATTTGAAAAAGAGAGAAAACCAAGAAGGATTATATTAAATAAGGCACTGATTCTACAATTTTTTTTCTATGATCAAAAGCTTAGGACCTTAATGATAGCAAAGAAAAAATACAGAACAAAAAGAACCAGACAGATTTTTCATTTGAGGAAACTCCACTGTGCTTCAGAAAAATACATTCATAATACATTCATATTTTTAAATATGCAAATATTATTAAAAATAATATTATTGCCAAATTTTTCATTGTTAAATAAAGTATAAGTATGGATATGGTTTATCAATATACCTATCTTTCCCTTTGACACTTGTGTGCCTAGTAGAGTTGGTGCTGCAATAATTCCACTTAACTTGGGTGTTGTCATGGAGCATAAATGAACTTTCCCCCCTATTTTTAAGGAATGGACTGAATCAAATAGAGTTAGATGTTTCCTGGAACCATGAAAATGAGAAAACTCTAAAATCCTCCAACACTTTTAGACTGTCAAAACTTTCATTATCTTGGTGTACTGTGAAAGATTCAGTGGTATGAATGAAGAGAAAATACTTAGCTGAGCGATGGTCTTACAGTCTAGGCCAGGAACATTCAACTGGCAGTCAGTGGGAAGTGTAAGTGCTACACTTCAATCCCTGAATTAATGTCAATGTAAAACATTATATGTCAAAGCAGGTCATGTCCTTTGGTGGGGGATTAGTTCTTCATTCTCATAGCAGCTGTTTTCTCCTGGTCTTTCAACTTGGGTGGTGTGAGGAGCGGTGGTTGGCAGTGAAGACTGAGGCAAAAAAGTGGTTGAGAACCTCAGCCTTCTCCTCATCTGTTGTTACTAGTAGGATCTGTACTGCGATCAAAACTATATTTATTAAAGTCAGTGGAAACAGTATAGAGGACAGGAGAAAAAGCATTCTTAACTGGTACTTAATGGCTACTATGCCAACTTTAGATTATTATTATTTTTATAACTGATTTTGTAGTTTAGTACTACATTGCAAGAGCATACGATGAGATTTTGCATGTATGGAGCTTATTCAAACAACTACTTCTTTCTCTTATGTGGATTTTGAGCATGAAAAGAAGCAAAAATAGTCTCACTTGTAATATGTAGTGAGAGTTCAGATTTGAAAGAATGATTTCCTATCTGGACTGGAAAACTGTGAGACAAACTTTGGCTTAGAGGGGAATTTTATCTGTAAGAATAAACCTTTGAAAAGAGAGCCTCAGTGAAGAATGCTGATATTACTTTTATCTATAAAGGTCAGGAGAAGAAACAAGAAACTAAGCAATTTTTTTTCTTCCAGACATTTTTTTAATATTTAAATTTTTTTTTAACATTGGCGCTTATCAAATTCCTTTTTTTTTTTTTGGACTGCTACACAGACACTGGGGAGATGGATATGATGAGATGCTTAAAACTCAGTTAGCTGTCTGCTAGTAAACAATCAGATGTGGGATTGAAAATAAATTATGAGCTGGAGAAAAGATGGCTCAGGATTCGGTCATAGCATCAAGTTTTCTGGAACCATCCAGGAGGGCTAGACTGATACAAAGCTGTAATTTTGGAAATGGGGTGATGCCTTTCAACTGGAATGGAGACACACACAAAGACATTCAAGTGAGGAAGAAAGGTTAAGGCTTCAAAATTTTGACAAATTATATCATCATTTTTATTCCATAACAAAGGATGAGTGCAGGAATGGAATGCCATGGACATTTTCCATGCCCTTTTCCGCAGAAGAAACACATGAGAGAATCTACGAATTTTGAGTCACTTCCACCAAATTTTGAGGACACACAAATTCAAAAACTGTCTAAATACTTCTTTTGTTTAGAACACACTTTTATAGTTTCAGATTTTACAGGTTTTTCGTTGAATTGGCATGACAATTGTTCTTCATCATCTTGACTCAAGGAAAGGAAGTAAAAAAGAGCATAGCAGTGCATATACATTTAATCTATATTGAAGCATTATGTGAGTTCCGTAAGTTTATGCGCAAAAAATTGGTCAAGCACAGACAGAAGAAAATAAAACTCAACTGCACTTGACTTCCAGACACATTTGAGGTTGTGTACCAATGTTAGATTTATCCCAGCTAAGACTTTACTTAAATGTCTAAATGAAGCAACTACATTTAGGAGAGCTGAATTCAGGTCCTACATTTGTTAATTATAAGGATATGTAACTTTCCCAATATTATTCAGTTAGAGAAAAGAAGCAGCAATTTTGTCTGTACAGCAAGCTTTTCTGTATTAATTCTATGGTAAGAATTGTGAGGCAGTTCTGTAGTTATTCTTGTGGAGATGAACAGGATGGCCAAGTTTGTTCTTCCAATTCCATTTATACTGTCAGTCATTTCAGTATGTTCATTTGTACTCAGTAACTTTGTCATAACAAAGTGATGCTTCTCATTGCTAAAGCTTGACCTTCTGTTACTCCTCCAAAGTTTGAAAACACAGCTTTTAATATTAAAGTATTTTCATGCTGTGATTTGGCAGTTGGTATACTAGACTTATCTCTATCAGTAAAGCAGAGCATTATTGGTTCATAAAATAGAACATGAAACTGAAAAATAATAAATACATTTTCACAGTTGAGACAACCTTGTAATTTCTTTCTACATATCTAAGTGATTTTTACTTCCTAAGGCCATTATATTTTATCTGGACTAGTCTTTGAAGATTGTATTTCTCTACCTGGCTGAAGTTTGGGGTAAGTTTTGTATGTAGTTGTATAGTAACTAACAGCTTTACTTTATGGAGACATATAATATCCTATCAAATAAATTAATAAATATTTAAAGTTTTCCTCACACAAATGTCTTTTGCAACTAGAAATATAGCACTAATGCACATACAAATCATACTATTCTAGTGCATTAATTTTATTTACAAAAGGTCTTTTAGAAACCAACGAGAACTAGTAGACTTTAGGCTTTTGTGGGGTTGCTTTAACATATGTGAGAGGCCAGTCCTGTAAAATATGCTCCTTCATCCAAGAATTTCAGTCGCAGTCCATTCACTTTTAAGTATTTCTTAGTCAATAAAATAAGCATTGATTAAAAGGAGGATTTCATTTTTTTTGTGGAGCAACATAGTATTAAGTTCCTGCTGCAAGATTCTGATGAGGATATCACTTTACATTTAAACTGGATTTTCTTAGCACAGGCTGCTTTAAAGTCAATATAATTTTAAAGATATAACAATAAACTGTTGGATATAAATATGCATCCAAACACAATCATGGTAGATGTAAATTGTTTTACTGTCACTGACCCATGGACAAATACCAGGGCGCTCAATGAACTGTAAATCAGTATTGGCTTTTCAATCATTAGATGATAGCCTTTTACATATATTGTGGTGAGTGCTACACTGTGAGACCTCCTGAATGACATTAAGGGCTTATACTTAAGGATTATATGAGATAGCTCCTGTTTAAAATTGAGCCTAGTAGTACTTTGGTACATTATAGACAGAAGGTAAGTTTTGTGTTACTGAAAACCAATAAAAATTATGTCGCCATAAGAGTCAGTATTGGGGGTGTAATCTGCTTATAAAATAATATGCTGGCAAATACAGCTATATCTGGCAGTTAATCATAATTTGTTTGCATTAATTAACTGAATAACATTTGCGGATGCTTCAGAAGTACTCTGTATGATAGAAGAATTTAGTGGGAAGACTACAGTTACACCATTTTAGTGTTAATTGCTCAATATTTCACTTATCCAGACATAACTGAATTTTGTGCCTTTTTTGGTTTGTTTTGTTTTGGGATATTTATTTATTTATCTATCTATTTATTTATTTGATACAGCAGCTATGTAATCTTGATCAGGAATAAATAAATATATGGAGGTTGTATAACATCAACAGAGTTTGATACAATAGAGACTTGTTTATGAGTTTCAAGCCTGGACACAGATACTTCTTTTTTTTTAATTAAAATATCTGATTTAGTGTAAGCCTGTATATTCCATGTTATTCTGAAATAATAAAGGATTGTCCTGTGTCTTTAATATTTAAAGAAATGTCAGAGAAGTGCACAAAGCAGCACTCTGTAGAATGAGGACCAAAATTTGGCTTTGTTGAAATTCCTTTATGTCCTTGGAAGTCATAGAAGCTAAGGCTGGAAATGACTAACAGAGGCCATCTACTCCAGTCCTAATAATTAAGAGAAGGAACATAAGACTGGAAGGGAACAACAAGACTGTCAGTGGATTTTACCATTGGATCCAACACAAAACAGATGATCATTATGAAGGTGCTCATAGCTACTTGATTTATTACAGAACATAAAATACTACCTGTGATCCTTTAGTAATGTCAAGAACTGTAGTGCAAGACCATGCTGTAAAATGCCAGAAAGATGTGAAAAAACCCTGAGCAGTCTTGGTCTTAAAACACACCTTAAAGCAATTGATCCATTCTAGTAAATTTAATATTAGAGGACTGTTAATCTAAACACACAGATAAAGTGCCATTTTTTTTAAGCATTGGCAAAAGAATTAACATGAAAGAGGACAAACTCAGAATTTTATGTTATATCGATGAAGGGGAAGTGGGAACTTGATCTTCATATTCATTAGTTAGTTGAACAGTGAGAGGATTTGGGACAGGGCTGCATCTTAGTAATTTAATTGATCAGTTTTTAGGCCGGTTCCTTATCCATTTTCAGCCTTGGTTGCCTTGCACACTTCCAAAAAGTATGGTTTGGTTGTTAGCTGGGTCCACAGATCATTCACAAAACATAGTTTGCATATGGCCATCCTCATCTGGAGGGTAAAGAATTTTAACAGTATGTATGTATGTTATTTCTATGTTTGTGGGTCAGAATATAGCCCTAGCACTGTACAGATTTATTTTTTTCCCCTGACTCAAACTACAACAAGCATCTCAAAGCTACTTCCTGAAAAAGCTGCCCCTATTGTTCCAGGGACACCTAAATTCCTATCAAAGGTTTGTATACTTCCTTCTCTAATTTTACCTCTGAAGCTTCATCACAACCTACTTAATCCCACATAATATAGAGGTACGTGAGTGTCATTCTCTATTCCAGGTCAAGTCCTTTCACTAACTTAATGATCATGATGACCTTTGTCTGAGGTGTGGGACTCATATGTAAAATCATTTCTTTCCTAAAGAGAAAAATTCGTATGACCAAGGAGTTTCACCAGCATTCCCACTAGTTGGTTATTAGGTCTCCCCAGAAGAAGAATGAATGTCTTCTGGTTTTACCACTATTATCAAGTATTCAGTAGAGTAAGTACTGAAATGCAGAATATCTTCCTCAAGACCAATATTTTTAAAATGTGGTGTAGACTCCCTTTCTTCTCCTTGTTTACTCATCAAATAATTATATTAATTTATTTCTTGAAATGAAAGATTCAGTTTTCATATCACCTGGGTCATATGACCCTCTTTGACAGTATTCTCTTACACAATGATAGTAACAGTTATGCCTTGGTGACCCGGTTTCAGGCAACCAAATGTTGCGCTATCCCTACGTCAACCATTATCTCTATTTCAGAATACATACTGTGTAGCAGAAGATGTAATAGTAGAGTGGAAACAGACAGAGAAGAAACTATAAAATAATGTCGGTTTGCATTTTGGATTCCTTTTAGTCATCATGTGCTTAAGAGAGCTAGGCCTGACAATGATAGCAAACACACATTTACCAGCTACTGACAACCCTGTTACAGGATAACTGTAGCAGATGTGAGTAGCTCCACAACAGTGCACCTGCCAGAGCCTCTAGGGTAAGGGCTAATGGCCATTTGTTGTAGTACTGCTTTTTTGTATAGGACAATGAAGTTGGAGCTAGTCTTTTGCCCCATCCCTGGAGTTGTTTAAGGTCAGGCTGGATGGGGCTTTGATCAACATGGACTAGTGGGAGATGTCCCTGCCCATGGCAGGGGGAGTTGGAACTTGATGATCTCTGAGGTCCCTTCCGACTCTAAACATTCTATGATTCTATGATTCTTTTAGCAAGGACAATGAACCACGAAAGCAGTGATGTAGTAGTCAGTGTAGCTCACAGAGAAACAAAGAGCCCAGTACTGGACAGCAAAAATATTTTTTATTTCTTTATTTGTTTAATCTTCATCCTTCTGTTGCCTGCTCTACCTGTGGGCATTGTTGTTTTTCAAGTATTTTACATGTATTATGTCAAAAACTATAATAACTTTTTATCTGAAATCTTGACTGATATCTCTGTTATAATTGTTCTGTAACAAAGAAATCAATATGTAAAGAAATATTATGTTGCTATTCCCATGAGATCTTTGGCCCCGTTCCTATTTATAGTCATTTTGCCTTTTGTACTTTTTCCCCCTCTTGTCTTGTATCCTCTTTCTATCCTTATTTTTTATCCATGTCACTTCTTCTGGAGAAATACAATTCTTATGGCTTCCTAATTCCACTCTTTCTGTTTCCTGCAGGAAAATATAAGGCTAAGTGTTTTCCAGAGATTGCAAACAGAGAAGCCAGATGGCCATTTGAGCAGAGAGTGCCTCTGATAGCTACCTGCCTATCTGCTAGCTGTAAAAGTGACTCCAGTGTGCTCTACTGGATACTCAGTGGAGCAGAGACAAGAATTGAGCTTTGACACCAAAATGAGGTACCAGATGAGATACTGAAACAAACAATAATGGCAGACCTTTGTCCGATATATTCTATTTCCTCAAGTGAAAATAAAAATTCAGTGAAGGTAGATAATTTGTTGAGCCCTGCAGACACTGTACATTTTGCTTTTGTTTAACTACTAGCTTTTTTACTTAGGTTCATCAGCTGACTTCTCCTATGTCTCTGCTTTTGCTCAATTGCAGTGCTCTTTGGGCTGATTTAGTTTCCAAATGAACCAAAAGAAATTACATTTCTAGCATTAATCATACTTTTCAGAATGCTATGTCTGTTTCTAAAGGTAGACAGTAAATGATCAGAGAAGACGAAAGCAAGGGACCTCACTTCAGAGGCAAGAGTAGGCTCTGACTGTCTTTTCCATTAAAAATAATATATACTTAGAGGAAAAATCTGGAAAAAAAACACCACACTTTGCTTTTATGAGAAAAATGCCTGTGTCTAAGTGGTGGCCAGTGTTGAGTGGTGCTCCTCAGGGATCAGTATTGGAACCAGTGCTGTTTAACATCTTTGTCAGAGACATGGACAACGTGATAGAACACACCCTCAGCAAGTTTGCTGATGACACCAAGCTGTGTGGTGTGGTCAACATGCTGGAGGGAAGGAACACCATCCAAGGATAGCTGAACAGACTTGAGATGTGGGCTTAACCTCATGAAGTTCAACCAAGCCAAGTGCAGGGTTCTCCACCCGGGTCATGGCAATCCCAGGCGCAAATACAGATTGGGGAGAGAATGGCTGGAGAGCAGCCTTGAGGAGAAGGACTTGGGAGTGCTCACGGATAAGCTCAACATAAACTGGCAATGCACACTCACAGTCCAGAAAGCCAACCGCATCCTGGCTGCATCAAAAGAAGTGTGGCCAGGAGGTTGAATGAGGTGATTCTACCTCTCTATTCTACTCTCATGAGACCCCACCTGGAGTACTGTGTCCAGCTCTGGAGTCTTCAGCACAGGAAGGACATGGATCTGTTGCAGTGAGCATAATGGAGGGCAACAAAGATGATCACAGGGATGGAGCACCTATCCTGTGAAGACAGCCTGAGAGAGTTGGGGTTGTTCAGCCTGGAGAAGAAAAAGCTCTGGGGAGACCTTATAGCAGTCTTCTAATATCTGAAGGGAGCCTACAGGAGAGCTGGAGAGGGACTCTGTCAGGAAGTGTAGTGCTAGGACAAGGGATAATGTTTTTAAATTGAAAGAGGGGAGATTTAGATTAGATGCTAGAAAGAAATTCTTTCCTGTGAGGGTAGTGAGACACTGGCACAGATTTCCCAGAGAAGTTGCTGATGCCCCATCCATGGAAGTGTTCAAAGTGAGGTTGGATGGGGCTTTGAGTAACCTGGTCTAGTGGGAGGTGTCTCTACCCATGGCAGTGGGGTGGAACTCAATGATCTTTAAGGTTACTTCCAACTCTAATCATTCTATGATTGCATGGTTCTACGAATTCCTTATTTTGCCTTACATGAGCGTACAGCTTTTGTTTTGGCTATTATACTGTCTTTATCTCTGCCCATGAATTTCTCACTTTTATCCTTCCAATTCTCTCCCTCATCCCACTGTGTGGGAGTGAGGGATTGGCTGAGTGGTGCTTAGCTGCCCACTGGGGCTATCACACAACAGATACCAAACCCGATGTATGCCTAAACAGCCTATTAAAAATATATATATATGTAAAAACTGCCTGTTTCTAATGACCATTGTATAAGATTAATCACCATTGGTGGGTCCATCTCGGAGCTGGTAGGCATTGGCTCTGTCAGACATGAGGAAACTTTGAGCAATTTCTCACAGAAACCACCCCTGTAGCAGAACCCCTATCCCCCACCCCCCATCCCCCAACTTTGGCATGATAACCCATACAATGGCTAATGAAAACATAAGAAGAAACTAAACATTATTATAATGAATAAAGGTAGTTCAGTAATTGGGGTAATTTTGAATTATCCATAGATATGTACACTTGAAATTTGCTGTAACTTTCATGCTGAATCAACAGCTTCACTGACGGATGGCATCTGAGAAAAAAACATGGCCTAAAACTTCATTTCAATGCATTTTCCAGGCTTCTGGCACACTAAAATGAGAGTGTATCTTTTCAGTATTTAAATAAGATCTATAACAAAATCTTACTTAGTTGTAATATAAAATATCAGGTGCAAATTTCTCCTCAGGTATGTACATTATAAATGCTCTAAATCTAATGTTTTTATTTTTAAAAGGAATGTGTCATATAGCACTTTTTGTTTTGGCTGAAATGTTCAAAGACTTTATCATACAGGTTGTGAGATAAGCTCAGATGAGTGATTATCACTGAATAGTGAGTACCAGCGTTTATCAGTCACTTCTAATTTGTGGCAAAATGTAAATGTGATATAATTTAGCTTGATATAATCTTTCTTAGTATTGCTTTGAAAGAGTTTGTTAAAGAAACTATTTAAAACTGGCTTAAGCATATGTTGGTGGTGGTTTTTTTTCTCTGCAGAATGACTTCAGATTACATGATAGCCGAACATATTTATATTTATAATTACAGGATTTCACATATCCAAGAAGAACAGTGTAATCTAATTCTCCTTATCTCAAATGAAAAAAAAAAAAACCAAATCAAAAAACATAACCAAAACCCACCAAAAAATCTCTTATGCATCTATTATTTTGATTTCCAAACATAACATGGAAGAATTAAAATAATCTGTTTCCAAAAATAAATCGTATGTTCTGTATTGAAAATGTCAATACTATGTACATTTTTTCTAGAACAATTATACTGATTTTTGTAATTTAGTACTTTTTATGTTAGAATAAAGAATTCACATCTAATTATCTATGGAGGAAACTCAAGCATTTTTTTTATATATATGGATGACATTGAGTAGGAAGACTTACTCTTGGCAGAAAAGGATCAGGTTAGGCAGCAGTTAAAAACATGTGCATATGTAAATCCATGGAGCCTGATGGGATACATTCACAACTGCTGAGAAAGTTGGCTGGTGCCACTGTAAGGCCATTCTTGATTATTTTTGAAAGGTCATGATAATTGGGAGACATTTCTGAAGACCAGAAGAAAGAAAATGTCACTCCTGTTGCTCTTTAAGGAAGGTAAGAAGGAGCATGTACAGAAATACAGTTCTGCCAGCCTCACCCTAATCCCTGGGAAGGTGATAGAACAACTAATCCTGGAAATAATTTCCATACCCATGAAGGATAAGTGACTGGAATAGTCGTAATGGATTTAGGAAAGGAAAAGTATGCTTAGCCAAACTGAGAGCCTTGGTTACTGTCTTGGTGGACGAGGAGAGAGCAATGTGTGCTGTTCACTTTGACCTTAGTAAGACTTTTGACACGGTCTCCCATTAAATAGTTATGGCTAGATAAGTGTACAGCGAACTGAGTTGAAAACTGGCTGAACAGCTGGCTCCAGAGGGTTGTGATTAGCTGCACAAAGGCCAGCTGGAGGCCAGTTACCAGTGGTGTACTGGAGGGGCTGATATTGAGTGAAATACTACTAAACATCTAGCTTAATGACCTAAATGATGGAACCAAGCACACCATTAGCAGATTTGCAGATAGTATAAAGTTGGGAAGTATGATTGGTATTCCAAACAGATCGGGAAAGGTTGGGGAATTGGGCCAACAGTAACCTCACAAAATTCAACAAATGAAAATGAAAAGTTCTGCAACTGCAGAGGAATAACCTCAGGTACTAGTACAGACAAGAGGTTAACTGGCTGGAAAACAGCTCTGTAGAAAATTACTTAGGGGTTCTAGTAAACAAGCTGAGCATGGGTCAGCAACGCGCTCTCATGGGAAAGAAGGTAAACAGCATCATGTGATGCATATGGGTGAGCACTGCCTGCAGGTTGAGTGATGTGATCCTCCACCTCTGCTCAGCAATGTCTTGGTCTAGGTCTGGACTCCCCAGTACAAGAGAAACATTGATGGACTGGAATGAAGCCAGCAAAGGCCACTTAAAATTATGAAGGGACTGAAGCATCTTCAATTTAAAGAAACCCTGAGAGTGCTGGGACTGCTCAGCCTGGAGAAATCATGCGGGGGATCTCATCAACGGGCACAAATTAAAACATATGAAGTTCAGTCTGAACAAAAGGAAACAAACACTTTTTTTTTTTTGCTGCAGGAGCAGCAAAAAAATTTCAGGACAAAAAATTGTCAAAATTTCAGGACAAACCACCCAGACAGATTACTGAGTTTCCACACTTAAGAAGAGTAACAACATAGCCCTGGGTAACTGGCTGTAGCTCTTGAGCAGGGGTGTTGGACTAGAGAATTTCAGAGGGTTCCTTGCAACCTTGGAGATTCTGTAATTTTCTGAATCTGTGGAATGGATTTTATGCACTATTATTTTTTGATGTAATAAAGTTATACAAAAAATGCAATCTAAGCAGCAGCAGGCAGCCAGGAATAAAAATACATACATAAAAATAGTAGTTATTTGGAAAAAAATAATAGCAGGCAAATTATACTTTTGTTTTTTACTATTTTCATTATTTTTTATTTCTATCCTTTTTGGGTTTTTTTTGTTGTTGTTTTGTTTTTTTTTTTTAATTGGGAACTATTGAAAGAAAAAGTAATATTATGTTTGGAAAATACCAAAATAGTGTACCTCTTTTTGAAACAACTTACTGAGGAGATGGAGATGAGAACTGTGTGAAAACAGATCCTCCTTCAGGTATTGTTTCAATTGAAATAAAGTACAACAAACTCAAGGACATATATGTCATATACATTTTCACAAAGTAGCCTCTCTGGATAATTCCTGAGGTCTAGATAACCTATATTTAGTCACTACCTCTTAAGAGATTTTCAACCATATACAGTCTGGTAGCCCACCAGGGTCACTGTTTTTGGCACCACACAAAAGAGTAAGCCATATACTGGTTCCCCTTACCAGCAAGCCCTTGTTAATATAGCTATAAATTGACATATAGCTATAAATTGACATTCGTTTTAAATAGTATATCTGCTTTCCACTTCTTTGTTATTCCAGGAATTTTAGTAACTCTGATGCAATTGTACTCACAGAATCACTCATTCAACATCAGGAGTTGGATGTTGCATCCATGAATTCTCTCATCCCACTTCCATGTTCAAGCAGGGTCAGCTACCGCAGGTTGGAAAGCATATCTCCCAAGTGGGCTTTGAACCTGTCTGGCAACTTGTCTGGCAACTTGTTCCAGTGTTTGACCACCATTACAGTAAAAATGTTTTTGCCTAAGTTTAAGTGGAATATCCTGATTTCGAATTTGTGCTCAATGCTTCTTATCCTACACTGCGCACTACTGAGAAATGTCTGGCTCTGTCTCCTTTACTCTTCACAAGCATTCTCTTCTTCAGACTAAATAGTCTCAACTCAGTCACAGCCCTTTCTCATATGAAAGATGCTCCACAACCTTAATCATCATCACGGCCCTTTGATGGACTTAGTCTCATTTTGTCAAGGATGTCCATGTTTACTTTGTATGGCTGTCTTGCTCTTTTATTTGTTCTTTTTTTTTTTCCCTTTTTTTTTTTCAAAGTAAGATAATTCTCTGTCATATATTTAGAACTGTCTCATTTATTAAATGCATACCTTATTTTATATCGTCTAATTTTGATTTAATAGTTTAGGTCACATGGCATCATTTTACTCTCAGGTTTAATGAGATGATTATCTTTAGTGGAAGAGCCATCAACAAGGTAATCTTATGAAAACACTCTTCTGTTTCTTTCGTGGTATTAATATTTCTTCAACATTCATCCATTTTTCAAGTGTTTCTGCAGGCAGAGGCATGAAAACAGTTGTAATGAACACATTTAAAAATGCATGCCAATACACACAGAAGAAAGCACTGAAGATGGGCTCAGACCTATTCCTTGATGATTTGTTAGCTAGACTGAAAGATTCTGGTGTGCTCCATGTAAGAACCACTGTATTTTTGTATTGCTTTCCGTGTCCCTTAAGAGGAAAATGTAATTTGGGAAGATTATGGTCTCTGTTCTGTTGGAGAGAGTTTATTTCAATTGATCTGTCTAGTATAATGCATACTTCAACTTTGGGGTAGCTGTTCTGAGTGCACAGGAGTTGTGGAATTAAAGTGATACTCAGACAATAAGATATTTTGATCAGTGTCTAGGCAGTGAATAGTGTCTCTTGTGGCTCCAGATATATTTTTTTCCCACTGGCTACTGTATAGTGTGTGTATTTAATGCCTCATACAGATTGCCTGAGAAACATGAAAAAAATAGTCCTATATGATTTAGAATCAACAAGCTACTCTCTATATTTATCTATGAAATCCTTAAAATGTTCCTCTATGTTTAATCCTTAAAATGTTCCAGTGTATTGTCTTTTGAACGTATTATGATACTTTGACTCACAATAAATAATCCTATATAATGAGAGTTATCTGACTGGAGTCAGATCATTTGCAAAACGCTTTCATCACAGTCTATTCCAGTTCTTAAAGTCTTCACGCTTTCTTTATCTTCCCCATAGAAGACAGAGATTCTTTATCACCTCAGATCACGGGGAGAGCGACAGCGGCCAAGGCAACTGCCGTGTCTTTAATTGAGCTAGAGTGAGGCAGAGGTGGCTTCCCGATGATGGAAAGGTGGAGGGAGAGCAGAGAGGCCCGAAAGGCATTGGAAAGCTCATAAGGGAGCCATGATGTTGACATGGCTGGGTGCGGGCTGGGCGAGAAGCGGCAAATGTAAAAGTGGCTGCAGCCAACTCGGTGGCCCAGTGCGAACCGAGCGCGCAGGGGGAGGAGCCCAGCCTGCAGGTGTACGTGCGCAGCGTGGGGGGGCTGAGAAATAGTTGGCAGCGACTGGTCGCCTCCCAGCTCTAGAGGAGCACGTGGCCACCACACGGCCAAAATCCTCCATAAGGAAAAATGTGGGAACCCAGACAGAGCTCCCATGCAAGCATGAGGCTGTGCAGGTCTCCAGCTGCAGCCAATGCCTGAGCCTGGCACGGGTACTGAGGGAGATGGAGACACCACCTGTGTGCAGCGAGATCAAGTGAACGATCTGCTCCAGCAGGTGGTTGAACTGAGGGGGAGGTAGAAATATTAAGAATTATCAGAGAATGTGAAAGCGAGGTAGGTTGGTGGAACCATACCCTGAGGCAAAGGCCTCCTGTAGAGGCTCTACATCAAGTGGACAATTCTTTTCCTTCCTGCCACCAGGCAAAAGGAAGGGACTTAGGAGACAAAGGGGAATGGAGGCAGGTGCCTCCTCCTCGGAGCAAGCCAAACCCCTNTTCTTTGATCACAGGTTGATCTACAGGACACCAGGCCTGCTGGCAACAGGTGTGGAAAGCCTAACCAGAAGCAGAAGGATCCTGGGAAAAGAATTGGCAGGGCTCATTGAAAGGCCTTTAAACTAGGTTTAAAGGGGGATGGGAATAAAACCAGTCCTACCAGGAATGAGCCTGCAGGTAAAGGGTGAAATTGGGAGCCCAGCTCAAGCGCATCTACACTAATGCATGTAGCATAAACAGGATTAGCTGGAAGCCATTGTGCAGCAGGACAGCTATGATGTAGTCGCCATCACGGAAACATCGTGGGAGGATGGTCATGACTGGAATGCTGCGATGAGTGGCTATAAGCTCTTCAGAAGGTATAGGAAAGGAAGGAGGGGTCGGGGTGTGGCTGTGTACATTAGGGAGTGTTTTGACTGTATAGAGCTAGATTCCAGTGATGATGAAGTTGAGTGTCTATGAGTAAAGATGATGGGGAAGGTTAACAGGGGAGATTTCGTGCTGGGAGTCTGCTATAGACCACCCAACCAGAATTAGCAGGGAGATGAAATATTCTATAAGAGGCTGGGTGAAGTCTCACAATCAGCAGCCCTTGTTCTGTTTGGGGACTTCAACCTACCAGACATCTGCTGGAAATATAACATAGCAGAGAGCAGGTGGGCTAGGAGGTTCCTTGAGTGTATGGAAGATAACTTCCTGACACAAATGGTAGATGAGCCTACCTCAGGCGTCTCCTTGGTAGACCTGCTATTCACCAACAAAGAAGGACTAGTGGAAGATATGGTGGTTGGAGGCTGTCTTGGGCTAAGCAACCATGAAATGGTCAAGTTTTCAATTCTCAGTGAGGTAAGGAAGGGGGTTAACAAACCTCTACCTTGGACTTCCAGAGGGTGGGCTTTAGCTTATTCAGAAATCTGGTTGGGAGAGTCCCCTGAGAGATAGTCCTGAGGGGCAAAGGGGCCCAGGACAGCTGGACACTCCTCAACAAGGGAATATTAAAGGCACAGCAGCAGGCTGTCCCCATGAGATGCAAGATTAAAGGATGGGGCAAAAGACCAGCCTGGTTGAGCAAAGGGACTTAGGGAAAAAAGGAGGGTTTACCACCTTTGGAAGAAGAGACGAGCAACTCAGGAGGAGTACAGAGATCTTGTTAGGTTATACAGAGGAAAATTAGGCAGGCAAAAGCTCAGCTGGAACTCAAGCTCTCCATTAATATAAGGCACAACAACAACAACAAAAAAAATTACAAATACATCAATAAAAAGAGAGTCGAGGAGGATCTCCATCCCTTACTGGATGTGGGAGGGAACATCACAACCAAAGACAAGGAGAAGGCTGAGGTAATGCCTTCTTTGCCTCTGTCTTCAATGGTCAGCCCAGCTACTCCCAGAGTGTTCAGCCTTCTGAGCTGGAAGATCGGGATGGAGAACTGAACAACCACCCCATAATCCAGGAGGAAGTAGTTAATGAACTGCTTATGCACCTAGA